>NTHP01001071.1:7408-18207 GCA_003416845.1 Oplegnathus fasciatus | reverse complement strand
GACAGACAGACAGACAGACAGACAGACAGACAGACAGACAGACAGAGGAGCGGGCATGGAAACAACAACAGCACTCAGACAGAGGAAAATAAACTGGCTCAAGTTTAGCAGCTCCGGTTGACGCTGCACCAGTTTCACAATCATTTCATGAAGGCATCTCTGGGTAGAGAAGAGCAGACAAACACACTCTGAGTGCGTGGCTTACATTTTAAAAGACAAGCTGGGGTAAAGGTGAAACTAATGTGGAAAATTCACTGCAGAATCTTGACACAACATGGAAGAACATATTTACTGTCCCATCTAGACTTCCAGCATGTACACAAACTCATGTCACGCAGCTAAGAATTGTTTAAACCCAAAGAACTTTATATTTGAGTCTATATGTTTTCAAAGACATCAAATATGTCAGGCTGAATTATGCACAGATATGCAGAAGATCAGACGTGCAACAAAGGTCATACTCAAACCGGGGACGCCGCAACCACATGGTCAGCATCTTAAACCCCTAGACAACCAGGGCTTCTCTAAAAGTCCACCATCAAGTCCTTAAAGAGGTTAATAAATTTCATTAAATAACTGGGATTTTGGGACTGTATATTTTATGCTGTTGCCCAAGGATAGAACTCACTAAAGTTGCTGTATTGTAAAGGCTCGTCGACAGAGGAGGTATTTCAGCCACGTTCTTCAGTCGTTTGTCTCACGAGCGTCTTCTATTTCAGTCAGTACAGCTGCCGACAACGGCATATTTTTGCACTTCAAATCAATTTTCTTCCATTTTACGTGTGTCACTGCAGAGATTGTACACTGAGCTCTGCTTTCTGCCATCCATAATTTACATTCCCCTACTCAGCTTGCTTATAACTTGCTGGAGCAAACAGGTCGCTCAACAGTAGCTGTCACCTTTTATTTGAAATGCTCTCTGATCTGTTGCATGCCTTGTTGCCCTGTAAGTAAACGGGGCAATTGCTGTTCTATTCAAGGACGAAAAAAGGAGAAAACTGGCTGTTTGCTGACTTTGCGCTTTACAGTAACTTCAGCTTTTCACTCAAGTGAGGCAGTGGAGGCAGCGTGAATGAACGGAGCAATCAATATCAATTCTACAAGGTAGTTTAAGATGAGGCGACATTGGTTGCGGTCAAATTAATTAAAACAGATTACGTGTTCGTTCTCATTCAGTCTAACTTGAATTTTTGAAAAAGTGACAACCCTATCTGACAATACTGACCTCAGTTATCCTAAATGGAGAAGTCACAAGTTAAAACTGTGTTGAAACTGATCTACATCGGCGTACGTTGAGCCTAATGAAGCAAGACTTCCATCGACAAGCTTCATTTGTGAAACACCCCTCATATCATCACAGTAAACAGAATGTGATTACCTTTGCAGAAACAAAGCTACCTAATGTTATGTGTTTGTTGGTTATCACCCCTTCAGCCTCCCACACCACTGACCCCAACATTCACACACACACCCTCCTCCCCTCTTACCCTTGAGCAGTGGCAAGGGCGTGAGCTCTATGGGTTTGCCCTGAGAGCGGAACTGGGACGAGCTCTGCGACCGCTTCTGCTTGGCCTTCCTGACAGACTTCCGTGAAAATCCGTCCACTTTGTCCACAGATGGAGATGTGGTGGCTGCCGAGGACATAGCCCTGCTGGGAGAAACACACAGGGAGGGGAGAGCGGTTAACACAATCACATCAAACGTGCGTTTAGAGAGCTCTCAGTTCGCTGAGGGCAGAATGATTAACCACACAATACTGACAGTTTTACAGAACTGAAACTGGGCTTCAACTGATGTGGACTTCTGAAGGCAAATACACATTTTATAATGTGTTTGATATGTTTAACTGGAGGTGGAGATAATATTCAACGCCTATAAATCAGATGGTATTCATATAAAAACAAATATGAGACTTCTGTTTATCTATTGAACTTCGATAGGCATGCAAATCACCAAAGACACATTTTTATCCTTAAAGTTTTTCTTGGTAGCTCATGAAAGCAAAAATAAATAAATAAAAGAAAGAAAGAACATCCCCACTGACTTTTTTAGCTCAGTGTTCAGTCCACCGTCCTCCAGCATTTTATTAGTCTCACAGCAAACCTGTGCATCCACAGCAGACAGCCTCATTTTCCCAGCATGGGAGACTATTTAGGCCTCAGCTGAAGCCTGGTTACAGTACACAAACACACCGCCTTCCTACCTGCCAGCAGACCATCACACTCAAACACACACACACACACACACACACACCAAAAACACCAGCGTCTGCCCACAACAATGGACCTGGTTCTGCGGCTGCGAGGCGTCGCCACAGTGGGAGGAAGCTGAGGAAACGTCCACTGCTGTGTGTTTACTGCTGATTACGTCTGAAAAACTTCTAACAAACTGGCTGCTCAGGCGGCGACAACAAAAACAAGCAGCAGCAGAAGTCACACTTTTCACTGCAGACGACTGCTAAACTACTTTTCTGAACCACACCCAGGAGGAAACGTTTGACAGCTGAAAAGAAATCTTCACTTTTATTTTTCCACAGGGCATGAGGAACCGTCTGACACCAAGTCTACAGCTGTGGTGCTCATTACACTCTGCAAACTAAATCACAAGTTTTTTTATTAGAAAACTTTTGAACCTCACCACAAAGAATGTAACGATTGGTCTGATGCTGATGTGACCGTTAGCATTTTAGCATGCTAACATTTAATGTAACTGAGGTTCAAAGTTCATTCTTGACATTTCAGAGAACAATCTCACCACAAGGTCACAGCTGTCATAGATACGTTGATGTTTACTTAAATCTTTTCTTGCTCTTCGAAAAGGATTTTAAGGCCCATGTTGGCTTAAAAGCTGATGTTCAAAGTCAATTTGTGACCTTGGAAACAGCAGTTGAGGAAATAATCTCCCCACAAGGTCGATTTAGTAGCTTCTCTGGAGCTTTTAATACAACATTCAGCATTTTAGCTTGTTACTTTTTAGTACCTGGACGGCTATTTGTGTTACATCTGCGAACTAACCTTGTTGTGTGGTCCTTTGATTGGATAATCAATGTAGCATCTACGTATATGGAGCTGTTGTAATGCTCTGATAGACTGAAACTTTGTACTGAACTCATACGCAACAGACCAGCAGTAAGCCAGATCATGTGCATGAGTTCTAATTTATATACTTTTAAAAATGCTCGTCAATATGCATACAGACATCAAGCATAACTAGTGCAGTGTCTGTTTGGGACGGGCCGACTGCTTGGGCTCCTGTATTGCTGCTTGCAGCTTTCTTGAGAACCGCTCATCCAAAAAACTTCACACTCAACACTGCACTTCCTTGGGTCCTCAGCAATACACCCGCCAAGTGGGTCGATCGGATGAACGGTTGTCGAGATAATCGAAGGACAGTATCAGCTTTGTGGTTCCTATAACGGTTTCAAATTTCAAAGTAGTGTATCTTCAGGACTGTATTGTAAATGTACATTTTGTGTGTCATCATGTTGGCTAATTGTTTGATTTAGACCCAGTAGGATCAAAAAGCTGCCTTTTTCAGTCCAATAAAACGTTGGGAACTTTAACCCAGTGTGCAGATACTCTATTTTTTTATTTTGCTGAAGGGAATTCATTTGTTAGCTTTAAAAAGGAACCTTGTCATTGTTAGATGTTAAATATGTATAAATTGTGACCTGTTGATGGTGCAAGATGAGAAGTCAGGCATCACCGAAGACAGCAGATTTCTCTGCTGGGGACTAAATTTGTTGGAAACCCACCCAATAGTTGTTGAGATTTTTCACTCTGTACCAAAGGATTGACATTACCATTCCCAAAGCTACACCAGTACACGACTTAAAATACTGGCATCAATATCAACCTTCAAAACCCACGAACCCCGTCTTATAATGGAATTGATCTATGGACTGAAGCTTATTTACAGTTAAGTAATTTAAGCGTCAATCTAATTATTTTCCTACTCTGTGTCATTGACTTCCACATGAGTTAGGACATAAGCAACAAGGACTGGAGACACTGATGTCAGGAGAGGTCAAAGACCCTGATCCAGTCCGCACTAACTCAGCTGGATGACATGAAGGTCTAAGAGGAAATGAATTAGAGCTCTGGCAAAAATCGTTATGTAATAAGACGTGAATGAGACGCTGCAGGCCGCACTCTGCGCTGGCTGCATCTCTAATGCTCTGTCAAAGTCACACAGGCAGTCATACAGTATGTCCAACAGGCCTCGTATATAACAGTGGACAGAGAAGGAGAGGAGAGACACACTCAGCCTTCAGTACAAACACACACACAGTCCTGCTGCCTGAGGATATGGACAACACTAGCTGACAGTGAAAGCCTTTCACAAGCTCTGTAAGGCTGCACAGCTGATCGTCCATCATCATATACAGTATACTGCAGTTTTAAAAGTGATTAATGATCGCAGAGTAGCAGCATCGCGTCCATCTGTGGTTAAAGACCGTCAGGGTGTTGAAGCAATGTGACTGTAAGTGAAGGAAAATAATCATTAAGACTGAGTGACAACTGTGATTAATAAGCAAATCTCAAAATAGTATTTTTCTTGTTTTCAGGGTAATTTGAGCACATTTATATCAGCTTGTCTTTAATAACTATGCCTTTTCATTAACCTGACTAACTGTTAGCAGTGACTAACATCAGAATAAGACAATTCCCAAACTTATCAGGACCTAGAAATGACCAAATTCTTGTTCTATTATTTTCCAGTCTCACATCTGGACCCTGCTCAGGGTTTCCCCTCAGGAAATTGGTTAGCCAAAGCGCCCTACTTTCCTAACTTATAACAACTTTTCTTTTTTCCAGACACCACAACATGCCGCTGATTAATTGCTGCAACACAAACATACGATATGATCCTGACGCATCTCTTCTCGTTATTAATGTAGTTACTAGATGATGGTTTAAACACCTCACTGACCTTTGCTGTGTGATGTAGTGCCATTTTCACAAAGCTTAATAAGCCTAATATTACCCTTATACTAAATGTAGTAGACTTTAGCAGAGACGCTCTTTATTTCAGGCGAGGCAGGGCGTCTACGCTATAAAACGCTGCAGGAATCCTTGCTATTTAACCACAACATGTCTAGTGATGAAACAATTAATTAGTTAACTGATTAGTTGATTGACAGAAAATTAATTTTGGTGATCAATGAGTCATTTTAGTAAATATAGCTTCTCAAAGGTGAGGATTTGCTGCTTTATTCTGTTTTATATCACTGTAAATTAAATATCTTTGTATAGTGGACTCTTTGATTGGAGAAGACAACACGCCAACATTGGGCTTCAGGAACTTGTGTTGGGTATTCTTCATCATTTTCTGATATAAGATAAGATTATTGATCCCCATAGAGGAAATTCGGTTGTCAGTACAGCAAGTACAGATAAATAAAGAAAGTAAAAAAATAAAAAGTAAGAGTAGAATAGAAGTAGAAATAATAGGAACTATACAAGAGCAATTAAAGCCAAAATAAGGCAGAAGTGACAGTGGTGTGATTAGTAGCCCTAAAGTCAGCAAGCCTAGTATATGTAAACAGTGTACACCAGAATAATATATAATATAATATGACTATAATATACTTAGTGTACGATGTATGCTAAACGATGAATTCATCAGTGGAAAAACTAAATGACAGATTGATCGATAATGAAAATAATCGTTGGTTAAAGCCCTTAATATGTCTCAAAAATATAATCCAAGTCATAATTATGTAAATTTACTTTAACTACAGCTCAGGGGACACTTTTTTAATTTACAACTACCCCCTACAGACACAGATTCATACATGACAAAACCAATTACATGTAGATGACGAGAGAGTCATCTGTCAACACTTGTTATTGTCTTCTCTTTCATAACCGCACAGCTGTTAATGATCCATCTGTATGAATGCCTTCTGTTGGGCATCAATATCGTCAGCAGGGTGAGAAAATACCTCCAGCTGAACACTGATCTGTCTTATCGGTGGCTGCTAGGTTTAACTCCTCCACCAGCCAATCTGGCAGGTAACTCGCCATTAATCTGGAAGTCCTGCTGTGCTGGGTGGTAAAAATAAAACTGTGGCTGAATACAAAGCATAATGGAGACTGTACAGTGCATGGACAAAAAAAAATTGAATTTGCCTTTCAAACTTTGGCACAGGACTATTCAAATGTCAAACAAAGTGAGTCCCAACAGCATCTCAGCCTTATCGCAAGCATCAGAGAAAACACAAACAAAAAATCTGCAAACTGACACCTCAACACCTGTCCTCTGTGTGCTGCTGAGCCTCGCACAGACCACACAAAGCAGACCAGCGCCTCGGAAAATCACCTTCACTCTGAGATTATCTCCGGCTAATGGCTTATAGTGGAGCAGCTTTGACGTACACACTCTTTGACACCTTTGTGACAGTCAGGTTTTATTCCTGTAAACAGTTCCAGGAGCTGTGGCGATCAGCAGCAGCCGCCAAATATCCAAAAAAAAGTTTCACTCACAGGGTTCATTTTTTAATCCGAACTGAGGGTCTAAGAATAGAGGGTGTGACAGAGAGCTGAAACAATTAGCTGGTTAATTGACTAGCTGATGGACAGAAAATCAATCTGCAACTATTTTAAAAATCAATTAATTTAATTTCTGTAGCTTCTCCGATGTGAGGATTTGCTGCTTTTCTCTGTTTTATATCACTGTAAATTTAATATTTTTGGGTTTCGGATGGTTGGACTGTTATAAGACATTTGAAGACATCACCTTGGACAATTTTCTCTATTTCTTTGACATTCTGTAGACAAAACAATTGATTGATTTAATGAAATGATAATGAAAATAATTGTTAGTTGCAACTATAAAGCCCTTTGTGTTTGTGATTTGGGGCTTTAGAAATAAAACTTTAACAAAGCAAGCAGTTTCTTGAAACCCTGTCCTCACACACACGCTGGAGCCTGATACAACTTTCAATCCCTGCAAGGATGATTTAATACAGCCAGTCAGCTTCATTCAGCTCTGATCAAACAAACGCTGTCTGCTGCATTTTAGGATGCATCTGTGAAGTTGTATGAGTCGATAAGCAGAGGGGGGGAAAAAAAAAATAATCACCAATGGCAGCAATGAATATTCAAAGAGCTGTCACTGCTTTTATGCTTTCGCCACCTGGTGAATGCCACCAGTGGAAAAACTACAATCATTCTCCCTCAGAAAAATCTTTAAAAAAAAAAAATGTACAAACGGGATCACTCCAGCTCCACTTACCTGTGCAAAGGGGCACTGGAATCCCCATGTACAACCATCAGTCCCTCACTGTCTATCTCGCTCTCTGACCAGCCGGCTAATGGCGAAAACACTCCAGTGCCACCACAACACACGAGGGAGAGCAAGACTACGGCGGCTGGTCAGGCGTATGGCACCCAAGCACCAAAGCCGTTCCCCTCCCATGCCTCTTACATAAGAGACCAGATGACATCCTAACAGGCTCGGGGAGGGTGGGATTAAAGAACAAGGAGGAAGGAGAGAGGAGGGGGCACAGCGAACAACAGGGAGAGCAACAGAAAGGGAGGAAGAGGAGGGAGGGAGGGAGGGAGCTGCTGTGCGACAGGAAGTCAACAAATAGGCGATGGCAAGGCAGAGCGAAAGGAGCTGAAGTGAGGGAACAAAATGCACACACACACGGGAGATAAAAAGGAGGCTGGCAGGAGGAAAGCTCGCCTGTGGTCCAAAGTTAAAATTCAAACCCCCCAAAGAGCTGCAGAAATATAAAAAACTGCAGGATTTCTGACTCAACTTTGGGTATGAATATTAGTTCCATCACTGCAATACTTCTTCTAAACTCATGTGTGATTTCTGGGGAAATAAATTTATGATGAACAAGCAGGTAGAGGCATTCACTCCTGATTTCACTCGACTAGAGCAGTGAAATCGGCTCAGAAAACAGCTAAAGGCAGCCTTTAAGTCCAGGAAGACAATATTTAAGCTACAGCACGACATTTATGCTAATATACAGTCCCACATCATGACGGATATTATCATCTACTGCAAAGATATTAAGTTTATTTGCAGAGGGAAGCAATATATTACATTAAAGACTTGATAAATCGTCCCAAAAGCTGCTGAAACTTTGTGGCCATATACAGATTATTTGACTATTGATGTTATTAGGGCAGCAACAAAAGATTACTGTTATTATCAATTACTCTACAGGCTATTTTCTTGATTAAAGAACTCACTGTTTGGTCTATGACATTTCAGATAGTGAGAAAAGAGATTCTTACAAGATAACCCAAAGATATTCAGTTTGTCATGAAGAACGACAAAATTAAACCAGAAAATATTCACATCAGTAGACTTTAGACATTTTTTGCTAGAAAAATTACTTAAATGGTTTATAGATACTTAAAATCATAGCCCATTAATTTTCTGCCGATTGATTGATCGACTAATCAGCTCTAGATGTTATTATTGCTTTAATTATGAACTGTACACTCACTCAGCACATTCATATTCAACATCTGTGTTTAAATTGTGTGGTTTCATTTTCAGAGGGGAGCAACAAAGCAGCATTCATGATGACTAATCACATGAAACTGAAAGAAATGTCCTTAAACTGGAGCTGAAAATATCCATCAATTTATCGGCCGATTATTTTCCCACTTTGCTGATTAATCGTTTTGTCCATACTATGTCAGAATATAGTGGAAAATGGCCATCAAGGTGATGTCTTCACGTCTTGTTTTGTCCGACCAACAGTCCAAAACCAGAAAACATTCAGTTTGTTATTATAAGAAAACCAGCACATGTTCACATTTGACAAACCGGAACCAGAGTTTCTGGCATTTTTGCTTAAAAATGACTTCAATGATAATTTGATGTGATTTTTTGACAGTCGACTTATTGTTTCAGCTCTGTAAACTGTGCACACACTCAACCGATTAATATACAATATCTATGTTTATATCCTGATGTTTGCACAAAGCAAATGTACGAAGTTTGAGCCAAAAAGTTCCTCAACTTTGCAGCCATTACCGACTCCAGGAGCCAGAACCAAACAAAGTTTCAAGTCTCTCATAGGAACAAATCATTTATGTAAAACAAAGAGGACAGGTTGTTTTACATATTAATTTCCTGGAGTTACAGATAAATGGATAAGTGGCCCCAGCACTAATTATATCAGTATGAATCTTAGATCTACCATTTCAAATCCTTCTACTTCTCACTTCTTCACAAAGTCTCCTGTTGCCATTATTTGACTGAATGCTGCAATCTGACAGCACGTCTAATTGGTGTGATTCATTCATGGGATAATTTCGCTGCTCACACAGTCGAGAACAAATGAACTCAGCAACTTTCAAACACACACACAGCCATACAGAGCTGATAAGAAGGAGGCAGTTACTCCACCAGAGTCATCATAAACACGGGAGACTTTGGATGTTACGCTATCTCAGTCGTGGCTGGACCTGCCCTCAACCTGCTGGTGTGACATTCAGAAACCTTGAGGATGAACCTGCGTGACAGCACCAAAACTGGGAGTAGGCCTACACAGAAACACACACTGGCACTGCAAATACCATCACATGTAATGCGCAATGCCACACCTGGCCTCTGGCATGCTGCTGTCATTTCCACCTGACAAGAGGCCAGGTGAGAATAAAGTCAGTCCAGTCCACTCCATCATCTTCATCTTTCTGTGTCTGTCACTCATCATCATGTTACTACAGCGTCACTAGCTGGTGATGATCTCGCTCTGACTGGTTGTATGAACCAACGTTGGGCTGCATCTAATGATTGTTTTTATTACCGATTAATCTGCAGATTATTTTGGTCTATAAAACCTCATCAGATGTCTTGGTTTGTCTGACCAATAGCCAAATCCCAAAAGTTATTATAATGCAAGACCAAGTAAAGTGGCACACTTTCACATTTGAGCACCTGGAACAATCAAATTTTGTGGATTTTTTGCTGGAAAAATAACGTAAACGATTAGTTGATTATCAAAATAGTTGCTGATTAGTTTTCTGTCGATCGACTAATCGTCGCAGCTCTACACTCCATCACCCCTTATATTTATCTTTCTGTATCTGTCACTCACCATCATGTTACTACAGTGTCATTAGATCTCTCTCTGACTGGTTGCATGCACCGACGTTGGCCTACAACACCAGAAAACACGACAGACCGGTGGCATACTCAAAGAGTCAGGACTTTGTCAGCCACAGTATCTCAGCGCAAAGCCAGTCAAAGTTCATATCGGATTATCACCACACATTTGACAGTTGGCTTCACTTGACAAGAAAGCTAAACTTGTCTCAGGCCAGATTCACACAGGGCTTTTTCTTTCAAACCCTACAGAGGATTAAACATCAGCATTTCACTTTTACAAGCAAAACCTGCCCATGACTATCAGCCACTAAGCCTCCATAAAAAAAATAAAAATAAAAAAAAACACACAATAAAGATTATATCCATTTACAGTGTAATTTGTACACACGTAGTGTCACCAGCTAGAGCAGCAGCCATCAGCTGCATGAGGTCAAAAACCAAGCCGTGCAGGAGCTGGTGTTAGCTTGGCCATGTTGGGCCTGGCAGCAGCATAATATTCAAAACTTGACAGCGCGATAACCTCACTAACGTTAGCCAGCTAGCAACGATAGCTTCCCGATTAACCGTTAAAAAAAGCGTCTGAATTCAACGCTTATACTGTTAGCTAGTTGTCTCCTCAGAGTGCACAAAACATTTAAATATTATCAACAGTGAGAGAGGACAGGATTAATATCAAAGCTGCCTAGCTTTATGTCAGAAAACTGCTTTTTTTGTTT
>NTHP01001070.1:51870-85538 GCA_003416845.1 Oplegnathus fasciatus | reverse complement strand
AGATGTAAGTTACGTTAGTTTAGTGAAGTAAGTTACGTTATTTACACCCAAACCGTGATGTTTTCCTAAACCTAACCAAGTTGTTTTCATGCCTAAACCTAACCGCGTGGTATTTGGACGCATCTGTTCTCCACAGAAGTGAATGGTAAGGATTGGCATATCACCTGCACACGAAAGTTGACTTTGGCGTATGCACTGCACTACGTTTCTGTAAATGCATTGTGAAAACTATATTGGGATGCGTTGATATTAAAAAGAAAATGTACTTTTGAATACTTAAATATTTTTAAAAGCAAGTACTCCAATATTTTAACTCAAGTAAAAATTTGATTGAGCAACTTTTACTAGTAGTGGAGTAATATCTGATCAGGAGTATCTGTGCTTTGACTTAAGTAATGGGATTGTGTACTTTGTCCACCATTGATTATTTTATACATATTTTTTGAGCATTGTTAGAGGGAGCCTGAGAATTAAGAATTTTATTGCTGATGACTGCTTCACTGTGATTGTTGGACACATGACAATAAAAAAAAGATTATGTTGAATTTTGAATAATAAAATCGTGTAGAAGTTAAAATATAGAAATAGAGTAGAATGTATAAAAAGTAAAATATAATACAATACAATAAAATATAGGGAGGCGCTGCTGAGCAACCAATGGAGTAGGATGTGTGATTAGAGGCTGTTATTCATCGGCGTTTTTTGGATTTTTTTTTCTTGGGGGAAGATATCCCACTGAGTTTTCTGCTGGCTATTTGATCTTTTGGATGAGTTATTACGGATAGTAAAAGCGCCAGAGCTCGTGCTGCGGGCCAGCAACAGACGCCTACTTCGCAGGAAATAGCCACGGCTACAGGTGCCTTGACTCCACCCCAAGGCTCTACCTCGCCGACGGCAGAACCGCAAGTTATCGACGCGGAGACCTAGAAGCTAGAATTGCTAACCACTTTGAGACAGGATATTGCGGAGATTTTTAAAACCAAGCTCCAAGCGGCATTGGGGGATGATTTGTCCACCATCAGAGCTGACCTACAAGCCGTGAAAACACAACTAGCAAATGACAAAGCTGCCTCGGACGAAGAGTTGGCCATACTCAAAGGTACTGTGGGGGAAATGGAGCACTCACTCTCTGTCTGTTCTGACGACATTGTTGAGCTGAAGGTCAAGTTCGAACACTTAGCTTCTGAGTTTTCTAAGCTGGAAAATAAGTGTGAGGACCTTGAATCCAGATCGCGCCGTAACAATATAAGAATAGTGGGGGTTTCTGAGGAGATGGTCGTCAATACCACTGCTGTCGCCACCCTGCTTAAGGACGTGTTCAAGCTGGGCAAAGAGCCGCTGCTAGACTGGGCGCACAGATCTGCTCAGCTGAAACCGAGACCAGGTGAGCAACCACGTCCCATCATCGTCAGGTTCCATTACTACAACGACTGTGCAGATGTTTTACGGCGCGCAAGAGAAGGTCCAAGGGTCGATAGCGGGGATATGAGGATCTCCGTTTTTCCCAACCACACTGCCAAGGTGGCCCGGGCCCGGGCGGCCTTTAACGAAGTCAGGAAGCAGCTGCGCGACGTGGAGGGGGTCCGCTATGGTCTCTTCTGCCCGGCCCGTCTCCGGATCAGCTATAAAGGTATGGAAAAAGACTTTGTTTCGGCAGAGGATGCCAAGGCCTACGTCAAGAAGATGAACAGTGGGTGATGTTTCTACACAATGCGTTGCAATAGTGTCATGACTCTATGCCTTCAGCTTACATTTGAGTATTTGTTTACATCTGATGATCGTTTACATCTAAGTTAGTTACACTCGTTTGTAACATCTCTGTGAAATTTTTCCTCCACACGCACAGTGAATTGAAATAGATGCGTGATAATGCCTTATTTTGCACTAATATTATGCCTCCAAATGTATAACCAGGTATAAGTTTGGCATTTATATTTTATATCTTTTTGAATTGTTCATTTCATACAGATCCTTATATTATATCCTACTACATTTATGTCTAACTCTAACTGGGGTATTTCAGTATTAGTTGCGCCTACAGCTACACATTTTGGAATCTGTGGGAGTTATCTCTTAGGTATAGCTCAGGTTATTCTCAGAGTTGGTGCCGAGTTAAAGATCATCATAGGCTCCGGTCTACTTGGATAGGCCAGGTCTACCACTCCAATTTTAATTCTAAAGCTAGAGGGGTTGATATTTTAATTAATGAAATAATTCAGTTTCTATCTACTGATGTTATTGCTGATAAAAATGGCAGATACCTTATATTTGCAGGTACATTAATGCAAATAAAGGTGTTGCTTGTAAATGTCTACACACCCAACTTTGATGATGTTTAATTCTCTAATAGATTACTTAGTAATATACCTCATTTAAATACCCATTTGTTAATTTTTGGAGGTGATCTGAATTGTGTATTTGACCCAGTGTTAGATAGTTCTAGTCCCCGCACTGTATCCCAGTCAGCTAAGTCTAAATCGTTCTCTGATTTCATAACCCAGAGTGGTTTGGTTGACCCTTGGAGACTTCGTAATCCCTTATCCAAAAAGTTCTCCTTCTTTTCTCAGGTACATCAATCCTATTCAAGAATAGATTATTTCTTTATAGATAACAGTCTCAACTTGTGTGTTGTTTCCTCCAATTATTCAAGCATTGTATTATCTGATCATGCACCATTATTTTTAGATATACAGTTATCTATACATAAATCTACTCCCCCACTTTGGAAATTCAACTCCTTATTGTTGGCAGATAAAACATTCTGTGAATTTGTTTCAAATTCTATCGACAAGTTTCTTTCTTTTAATCAGAATGAATCTACATCTTACTCATTACTTTGGGAGTCACTGATGGCTTTTCTCAGAGGACAGATTATTTCATATTCCTCCTATTCTAATAAAAAAACGCAATATCAGGCTTACAGAACTTTTATCTGCTATTAATAGCCTCGATCAAGAATGCGCATCCGATCCCTCTCCAGAATTATTTAAGAAGCGTCTTAATCTTCAGGTGGAGTTCGATCTCATTTCGACCAGAAGCGCTGAGCGACTGTTATTACAAACTCGTGGTATTTTTTATGAGCAAGGTGACAAAGCAAACCGATTGCTGGCACATCAGTTGAAACGTCAGTCCACCTCACGTCTTATACCTCAAATTAATAATGTTTCTAACATGACTGTTTTGGATCCTGTGGAAATTAATGCCACATTTAAATTCTTTTATTCTTCCCTGTACAAATCAGAATTTCCTACAGATACTACTAAAATGAATCAGTTCCTGGCTAATATTGGAAATCCTACTGTTGATTCTGACCGTGCAAAAGAATTGGACACCCCACTTTCTCTTGAAGAAATACAATTTTCAATTAAAGCAATGCAATCTAATAAAGCCCCAGGTTCTGATGGATTTCCAATAGAGTTTTTCAAGAAATTAACTGATAAATTGGCACCTTTACTTCTGTTGATGTTTAATGAATCTTTGGAAAATGGTTTGACTCAAGCTTTAATAGCTCTTCTTTTGAATAGTGATAAAGATCCCACTTCTTGTGGTTCTCATAGACCTCTGTCTTTACTAAATGCTGATGTGAAAGTTCTGGCCAAAACTATTGCTCTCCGTTTAGAGAGAGTCTTGCCTAGTATTATTTCCGAGGAACAGAGTGGTTTTATTAAGGAACGTGATTTATTTTTTAACATTCGTACTCTTTTAAATATAATTCATTCAACACATTCTGATAATTTACCTGAAATTGTGATCTCATTGGACGCTGAAAAAGCATTTGATAGGGTAGAGTGGGGTTACCTCTTCGCAGTGTTAAAAAAATTTGGTTTTGGAGATAAATTTATTAGTTGGGTGAGATTATTATATACATTGCCACAAGCTAGTGTTCAAACAAATGATATTCACTCTGAATACTTTGCATTAGAATGTGGGACACGTCAAGGCTGCCCTTTATCGCCATCTCTCTTCACCTTGGCTATTGAACCACTGACCATCTCATTACGGTCCTCTACCCTTTTTAAAGGTGAATAGGTTGAATATCGATTATCGTTGTATGCGGACAATTTGTTGCTATATGTGACTGACCCTGCATCTTGTCTTCCGAGTATTCCGTCCACTCTGGATAATTTCAGTTCTTTTTCAGGATATAAACTAAATCTTCAAAAGAGTGAATGTTTTTTGACTCCTTAGACAAAATGATTAGCTCTTTTATTTGGGGTGCGAGGTCTCCACGGGTCCCTAAATCATTACTCCAAAGATGTAAGTTCAGTAGTGGTCTCACCCTACCTAACTTTCAATTCTACTATTGGGCTACACACATCCATAAAATACGTTGTTGGGTCGATTTTCCTCACTTACTGTGGTGCAAACTGGAAGCCCGAGCTTGCTGTCCTTCATCCTCTTTATCTGCTCTTATATATTCCTCTCTTCCAATCAAGATTTCAATGTATGTCAAAAATCCTGTTGTGCTCAGTACTTTAAAGATTTGGTATCAATTTAGGAAACATTTCAAATTTGTGGCGGCATCTCCGTTAGGTCCATTATGTAATAATCATCTGTTTCCTCCTTCATATTTGGATTCCACTTTTTTAGTATGGCATAACAAAGGTATACAATGTGTCCTTGATTTGTATTCAGATGGTATTTTTAACAGCTTTACCAATTTGTCGTTACTGTATGGATTGCCTGCAAACCACCTTTTTAGGCACCTCCAAGTTAGACACTTTGTTTCTGAATGTTTTTCCAATTTTCCCTCTTTAACTCTACAACAATCATGGGATGGTTTGCTGACTTTCAAGACACAACAAAGAGGGATTGTTTCAGAGATGTATAACCACATTCTGGATCTTTGCGATCATTCCAACTCTAAAATAAGGGCTACTTGGGAGGGAGAGCTGGGACTTCAACTTGGTGAGGAGTGGTGGAGAAAGTTGTAGGTGGGCTAGGTACCGTTTCATCTTGTGCTTGTCTGGCACTCATTCAGTTTAAGGTTATACATAGGGTCCATTTTTCTAAATCAAGACTGTCTGGAATTTACCCTGAGGTAGAGGAAAAATGTGATAGATGTTTGAACCCACATTGTCACTTGAGCCATATGTTTTTCCTCTGCCCACGGTTACATCATTTTTGGTCCGGTTATTTCAATATAATGTCTGACATAATGGGAATACATCTACAGCCCTGCCCATTGATTGCCATATTTGGGACCTCAGATGAGTCAGGTCAGTTTAATTCTGTGCCAAAAGAAATGATCAATTTTACGTCTTTATTAGCCAGACGTCGCCTTCTCCTACAGTGGAAATCTCCTAACCCTCCCTCTGTTTCATGTTTGTGTATTTGGGTTTTTGTACTTTTGTTGTTTTTTCTTCTGGTCTCTATTTCATGTGTACAGTTTGAGTGTTCTTTATAACTGTTTTTCTTTTTTATGTTAAAATTCCAAATGTACATCAATAAGCTCATTGTTAGGTCATTTAATACCTTTTTCAATAAAAATATTTTGCAAAAAAGAAAAAAATACAATAAAATATAATACTGTGGTAGGCAGGTGTACAGTAATGATAAATGAATATTTTGTAATGTAGACAGGTTTGGATAGGTAAGAACAGGATTTTAGACAGGCAGTGCGCTAATAAATATACTGTGATGGTTAAACAGCTTGTAAACAGGTAGTAAAATAAATATACAGAGGTGTAAAGAGTACTGAAATATCCTCCTCAAGTAGAAATGCTGATACCTGACTGAAATTGTACTCCAGTAAAAGTAAAAAAGTACTTGTGTAAAGAATGACTCAAGTAAAAGTAAAAAGTAGCTCACTTAAAAAGTACTCAAAGTAAAAGTTACTTAGTTACTTTCCCACCTCGTTTTTTTTATAATAAACTAATTTTGCCTTTGATGTGTAAAGAGTAATAGGTGTTCCAATTAATGTCATGAATGGCTTCATAAAGCACAGGGTTATGAAAGCTCATTGTGTGATCTGTAGCCCTCAGCTCTTAGTTGTAATTTAAGGGAAACTTTGTTATTTTTAAACCTGGGACCTATGTTTCCATGTTTTGGTGTCAAAATGACTAGAGATAGACCTTTTGTTAAAGAGTAAGATCCAGTTATATCGTGCTCTTCAAAGTCACCAGACTACATTTACAAAAACAGCAATTTTACCTTGCAGAACACAGGAGTTGCTGACGATCTACAGCTGCCTCGATCGGTTAGTTTGTTTGCGTTATTGTGTGGTGTTTTAAAGGGGTAGATTCTGACTCCTCACATGGGCAAACACATGTTGCACAATTGTTCAAATAGCTTTAGCAATAAAAGGGCCACAGGTGAGCTCTTCTGTTGGATCCCAACATAGGACAGAGACACATAGCAAGAGGAGTGAGAGTAAGAGGAGGAGGACGGGGAGGCATGAAAGAGGAAGAGCAAGACCAAGGAGAGCCATACAGTAATCTCTGATGAGATTCGAGACACTGGTTGACCATGTGGTGACCTTTTCTGCAAGCTATGGAAGATGCAAGTGCAGATATAGCTGTAGAAGCTTTTCAAGGCTGGATTCACCATGCTAGGCGATACTTCCCCCGCTGCTTGGCCAGGGAGAACATTGCCTGTGATGTTGATGAGGTCCTTTGGCCAAGCCGAAACAGAAGACAGATTGCAGCCTAATTTTCTTTTCTTTACAGTATATGCAGAAGGATTATTTACAAGCTACTGCACATACAGTATGTAGTGTAACACTAAAAATGCAAAAGGCCTACTGATAAGATTATCATGGCAGTGTTTTCCGCTCATCATAGTGTTGTCCATTGAGCACATCAGTGTTCAATTGGTTCTTAGAAATGTCTATTCATTTGATGGTGTGTGTGTGTGTGTGTGTCATTTAAAGACAAAATTTCATTTTGAGAAGACATAACATTGTTTTGAATGCAGTGTTTACTTTAGCAAGAGATTTGTGGAGTTTTGGGTTTTGTGTGTGAGTTTTTGTATTTGTGTTTTGAGTTTTAAGAAAATGAGCCATGCTTTCAGAAAACGTGTGTAAGCAATTGAGTAAAACTGTAATAAGATGCAAGTAAAGTGACAGTAATGAGCTTGAGTACAATCTATGTATTCTGGATACATCTCTTAGTAAAAGCTGAGCAATAGCAAAACACTTAGCATGCAATTCAGTTTCTGCTCAGTGAGGCAGCTTGTTTTTCTGCATACTTCCATGGAATAGTCTATACCTTTTCATGCCATTTCATCAGGATGGAGGGTTCCCCACTCGTACACATACTCAGTGTCCATCCTTGATGGCATTGTGGTTTTGGCAGGCTATATTGACCTCTTTCTCCTTTTGCTTTTTGATAGCTTTAAATTATACTTTACATGAAAATAACAAAGCCCTGACATCATAATAAAATGTATGTTTTTGCATCAAATGTTTATTTTCAAAACACACGCTTGACTGTGTAATCAGCAGACCAGTTCAGGGAGACAGCTTAACTGATCCAGGATCATCTGATGCTGAGTTTGTGTATTCCCGTCCACAATTTGGAGGTTCTTTTAAAGGATCACCCTACTGATTTTACACATGGGAGTCGGTTAACTAGTTATTTCTGGTGGAGCAGCATGTCCCCCCACTGAGCCCCGTTAATCAGCACAGGTGACAAGTGAATTTTAAATCTTTCATTACAAACCAGTTTGCCGTCTCTTTTCCATGGATCAGACGGTTTGTGTACCCTATGTCCAAAGCTGTGTTCAACTTGTTTGATAACAGGATAAAGAAATATACAATGCATTATTTTGTTTTTCCGTTTTTCATGTGAATTAAAAAAAAAGAAACCCACTTGCTTTTCCCGTTTTCGTCTTCAAATCGGCAATTGGAATAGAAATTAAAACAAAACCAGAAAACTACTTGTTTTTAGCTTTTATTGTTATATCTATATTATCTGCCCTTACTGCATCTCTACAAAAACATTGTCAGCAATTGTACATCAGGTGTCTTAAGAAGCCTCACATGCAGGAACACCAGAGGACACAAACAGTTGACTGGCACTATGCCATCTGAAGCAACAACCTTGTTGCATCATTGTAAGCCACTATGTGCCTCAGCATACTACTTTTCCTGTAGCAACACCAAAGATGAGCTGTATACATAGGTGTGCAAAAAGATCTAAATAATGAACATTTTACATTGACAGAACACATACTAAAGTTGGAAAGCAACATATTGGCCTGAGCATATTGTTTACAACACTGTCGATAAATCTCTATCATCATTCAAATCATCAGTGAGAAAACGGCCAAGGCATTTTATTTCCTTGCATGTCATGAGGAATATTGCACAAGTGAAATGCAGGAAAAACTAATTTCCTATCCTCTCTACTTCTTACTATCATGACATTACTCTTTTTGGCATTAAATTGAATGTCATAATCTTTGCCGTACTGTGAGCACACCTTCAGTAATTGCTGCAGTCCAGCACTATACGGACTAAAAATTACGAGGTCCTCGGCATACATAAGATGACTGATAAACAGTGTATCCAACAAGACAGCCTGTGTTAGATTCATTCAGTTGTTTCGATAGGTCATCTATATACACACTGAACAAAATAGGAGACAGAATTTCACCTTGGTGAACACCATTATTTACATGAAACAGTGCAGATACAACATTGCCCCATTTAACCCGCATTGGCTGATGGGCAAATCAAAAGACTAGTATTCTAAGTATATACTGGGGAACACCTCTAGCAGACAATTTTAGAAATAATTTTTCATGATTATTTCTGTCAAAGGCCTTGGATGCATCAATAAAACACATAAATAAAGTAGAATTTTGGCTTCCATATTTAGCAACTATTTCCTTTAGAGCATAAATACACATATCAGTGCCATGTTTCCTTTTAAAGCCAAACTGATTATCAGTGGTGAGAACAAACATTTCCAACCTTGTTAGCGGGATCCTTTCCAGCACTTTAGAGAGAATACTGGCAAGTCTAATAGGTCTATAGTTATCCATGCTTCTTAGTTTCCCAGCCTTGTCCTTAATGACAGGCACTAACAATACAGAGGTGATAGAATCTGGAAGGACACCATCAACCATGAAACCAGTAAAACACATGGCAAGCAGAGGACCTATAAGTGTTCTGCAGTAATATGATCCATACCACAAGCCTTGTTATCATCTAGCATCACAGTGGCATCATAGACATCAACTGACCTGACTACCATGTTTTCAGAGAGATCAACATTTTCAACTACAACTACATTACTTTTAACACAGTTAAATAAATTACAATAATGTTCACGCCACATCTCAACTATTTTGTCTGGACTACATGCACCGTCAATGTTGGATGGTAAGGAAGTTTTATAGTTTTTACTAGGGACTAAACATCAGGATAGCTTAGCCTCTGCTGCTTTGATTTTGACAATTTAAACTTGTTACTCACTTGTTAGGCGCTCAACATTATGAAAGTGCAATACCAAATCACTGGAGTATCCCTTTCATCAATCAAACTGTCTGCTTCCACTGTTGTTGCAGCTAAGCAGGTCACATTACACAAACACAACACTGACAGATTCCAAGCAAAATCACACTGTTTCCACTCAGCAGCTTACCCTGGCACTGTCTTCCTGCTTCATAGCCCTCAGCCAGTCAAAGGGCGTCCTGCCTTCCCCATCATGGAGTCTTAGATCTCCTCCAGCATCCAGCAAACCACTCACCACTGAGGGGTTACAGGACAATACACCTGCATGAACTGGGGTGCTCTTGTCCTCACAGTGACTAGAAGAAAGTTGTTTATATATTAATATGCTGTCACCTAATACCATTCTCTGTGTTGTAAGACAGTGAATGTAAACACCAGAGATGCAACAAAGTCATTGTTTTTCAAGTCACAAGTAAGTCTCAAGTCTTGGCTAGGAAGTTTCGGTCCAAGTCCAAGTCCTAGACTTCGAATTTCCATTCCTAAACATGTATCCCCCACCAAATATAATACCATTTAAATTTCTTAAACAACAACAGTTAGTCAATATCTGTAACAAAATTTACAAATAACTAAAACAGATTTAACTGAGATCTATACTTTTTGTTGGCTGAGAAGGCAGAGGTACTACAGTTCTGAGTGGCATTGTTTTTTCTTAACTCGTATAAAACCTGAAAATGAGATTAGCAACGGAAGACATGAAATGTTGATGAAATATGTACCTGATACTTTGAAATAATAACTGTAGCCTACTTTATTCATGTATGTCATGAGCTACTTGCTCAAAATCCTGGAATTCCTGAGTCTGAATTATTAAATCGATCAACTTGTTATATTGATATAATAAGAATTAAAGTTTAATTGGAAGATTCCAACCACTGAAATTGATGTGCACAGTGATGCTTCTTTTACCACACAAATGATCTATAGCCGAGTGTGGACACCGGCTTACAGAGAGGACAGTAACCGGACAACAAACAAACGTTTAGTTCCGGACTTTTTGCAAGTAACTTACATCATTCATCATCATCATTAGCTACAGCTGTTATAATCTGGTGTCTGAGAAGTTTGTCATTTAAACCACCAAAAGATTAAGATTAGAAGTCTACTTATTGGAATGTTTAATGTTCGAATGTTACACTGTGCTGGTGTGCACTGTCAAACTCACCTGTCCCTCCTGCTTGTGTAGAGGCTGCTGTTGAATTGATTCAACAATTCAACAATGTGTTGTTAGAAATATGAAGAGTTAATATGTGCCCCACTTTTTTATGACATAGCTGTGAATCTTTGGGCTTTAGGAGGATATCAAGTCATTCCAAGCCTTTTTTGATATTGATTAGTCGAGTCTTAAGTCTTCAGATTCATGACTCAAGTCCAAGTCATGCGTCTCTGGTCAACAACTCTGGTAGACACAATTTTTTCCTACAACTCAAAGTTGCTTTTAAAACAAAATCATTCCATCATTAGGAACATGACTTTACAGGCAAACTTTCTGAGAAGGGACATATTTAAATATCCTTAAAATGTGACTTACTGGTTGGGATCAGCTCCATACTGCAGGAGCAGCTCCATCACCTTCACTTGGCCAAACAAAGCAGCACAGAAGAGTGGAGTCTGACCCAAGTGATTTAAACAGTTCACATCAACTACTGGAACACATCAGAAAACATTAAGACCATGTGTTTTGCATTTTGAAGTGTAAGTGTCATTTTAAGCACTGCGTGTCTAAGAATAGTATTGAGTTCATCTTAATTTGCATGATGCCAACCTGGACGTATTATTGGTACAATTACAATACAATACTAGTGCTATTACAGTAACTAAGTTACATACCCTTCTTCAGCAGTGTCTCCAACTTGCTCAAATTTCTCTCCAAAGTGTATTTATGCAGTTGAGCGTGTACGCCTCCAGTAGTAACAACACCCACATGTACAGGACAGGGGAATGGCAACAGTTTCATCTGGTCGACCCAGCTGTCAGCCGAAGGCGCTGTCAGTGCAGTGAGGTCAAACTTGTTAAAGTCTTTTTGTCTTTATGGATGCTTTCACACCTAACATGTTTGGTGCACTTCAAACAGTGATCTATATAATTATGCAAGATCATTTGGTAACCATGGAAACGCATATGTGTGTCAGCACATGGGGAGTAGTACAGTCAGTTGTATAATGTCCTCTCTGGCTCTGGAGGAGCTTTGTCAACTCTGAAGAAGTATTTAGACTGAGGAGAAATGATTGCATATAAAGTCAGTGAAAACAAAAAGGAGAGCTTTCTGGAGGAAAGAACCAGACTATCTGGTTTCTGGTTCAATCAGTAGGAGGCTGTGTTTAAGCTGTCAACACACACTGTCAGTCCATACATTGCTAGTTAGCTTACAGCTAACATCTGTACAGTTGGTACATTGGCTACACAAACAATTTCTGATGATGATGTCGTCAGTGCAGGGCTTGGAGACTTTATAACAGAGACCCTGCGGTTGTAACTGGAGATGCGTATAATGAAAGATGCTATAAAGGTGCATTATGGGAAGTAATTCCTAAGTGATGAAGTGGCATACCATTCTTCAGGGGAATGTGAAAGTGAAATACAGCAATCACACAGTAACGATTGCCCATTTGTAAGATGCCTCTTTATCACCTTGTATCTATCTGTCCGTCATTATTTTTACTTCAGTTATGTCTTTGTAACACCAGAAGAGATACACACTAGAGACAGGGAAGTGTTGCATAAGTTGCTAGCGGTCACTAGAAAACACTTAGTAAATATACCCATTTGGTTTTACTTCATATTTCAATAGTTTTAGACATATCCAACTAATTGTTCTTTTACTCATATCATTTGTTATATATCAACATAATTCCATTAATTTATTGAATTGAGATACCTTTACTGTCTCTTCTTGACAAAATGCACACTGCTTGGTTGTTTTAGTGTACTGTCAAGGTTTATTTGCAAAAATGGGACATTTACAATAATACATTTACTCAAGAACTGTGCCTAAGTACAAATTTAAGGTACTTTACTTGAGTATTTCACATTTTATTCTACTTCATTAGTCTACCACATATCAGAGAGAAACATTGTACCTTTCACTACATTTATTTGACAGCTATACCTAACTAACATTAGCTTCACCTTAACCAGCTACTACATAAAATGCTGCTTACAGGTTAATTGATAAGTAATGATAATCCAATAATATAACACTGAGAGGGGCCAGTACTTTTACTTTTTGTACTTAAAGTATATTTTACTGATAACACTTACAAGAAGTAAGTATTGTCAGTAAATGAGTACTGGTACTTTCACCTAATATAGATTTTGAATGCATCCCTTTTTTCATCTTCTTCCTTTTATTTTATTTTATTATTTATTTCTACTTGTCGACAAGCTCATCTCCTCTCTGTGAGTTGTTCTATTACGTCTTTAGTTGATGCAATAAAAAGTTCCAAAAAGTTGCAGGACAGTTTGCAAGAATGCAGGACTTTTAATGAAGTACTTTTATATTGTAGTAATGCTAGTTTTCCTTAGCAAAGGATCGGAATATTCCACCACTGTATACCTTACTTAAACTTAATCCCGGTTTCTGCTATCGCTGCTATCAAAAAATGTGTGATCCTCTCTGTAAGGTCACCATTTTTGCAAACAGCTAACGTTAACATTAGCGGTAAGTTAACTAACATTATCAAAATGTGTAGCTATCAAATACTATGAAGCAGTGGCAGTAACGTTATAGTATTGGCTAAAATTCCTCATCAGCAGGTCACAGAATACATGTGAAGATAACAGCGAATTCAAACAATTTGATAAAGTAGCAAAACTGAGGTAACTTAAATTTTTCGTATACCTTAAGCTAAGGTTACGTTCCGAAAAAAACACCACACCAGTAAAATAATATTAACTCCTGACAATACACAATACTAAAAAAGTGTGTACCATATGCATGCCTCATAAGCAACAATGAGTAGTAAAATCAAGACATACATACAGATAACAGTTGCTTTTACTCTTCTTTTAGCAGAAAAGAAAAAGAAAGAGATTTTGCTCTGTACGTTTTAATGAAGTAACGGTCACTTCTCGGTCGGCTGACCATGTCTCTCGATCTGTCACGCGTCATCCCGGCTCCCGGCCAATCAAAGACACAGAGTGACAGTCACCTTGATTGTTACATATGGATCCCTGCATACTTAACTAGATATCTTAATATACAGTACCTCCCTGGTCATACCAATGTTTAAGTATTATTACCTATCTAGAGAAATTTATGGCGCAGGGACTCCACCTGCAGGTGGATCACAGACTTCCTGTCTGACAGGAGGCAGCATGTGAAGCTGGGGAAACATGTCTCTGACTCCCGGACCATCAGCACCGGTTCCCCTCAAGGCTGCGTTCTTTCCCCTCTACTCTTCTCCCTGTACACCAACAGCTGCACCTCCAGTCATCAGTCCGTCAAGCTCCTGAAGTTTGCGGACGACACCACCCTCATTGGACTCATCTCTGATGGGGATGAGTCCGCCTACAGGTGGGAGATTGACCATCTGGTGACCTGGTGCAGTCGGAACAAGCTGGAGCTCAACGCTCTAAAGACAGTGGAGATGATTGTAGACTACAGGAGGAACCCAGCCCCACCTGCAATCTTCCATCTCTCCAGGACCTGTACGCCTCCAGAACCCTGAAGTAAGATTGTGGCCGACCCCTCCCACCCCGGACACAAACTGTTTGTGACACTCCCGTCTGGCAGGAGGCTGCGGTCCATCAGGACCAAAACCTCACGCCATAAGAACAGTTTCTTCCCATCTGCAGCTGGCCTCATCAACAAGGCCCGGGACCCCCACTGACACTAACTCTATACCCACCTCCCCCNCTTACTATGTTTATATGTCATGCACCAATATATCAAGTCAAATTCCTTGTATGTGCAAACCTACTTGGCAATAAATTTGATTCTGATTCTGATTCTGAAGGGTCAAAATTAATATTACTGAGAAGTCAGAGGAGGCTATGTCCTTATCAGATAACTGAGAGCCCGGCAGTGGGAAATGAGAAGCCAAGGTGGTAACTATGCTTCTAACTTAGCAACCCACTGGATCGGTTACTGGTTTGGCTGGTCATTAGCTTCCGAGGTTGGCTACTAGCACGCTGAGGCTAGCTACATTAGCTACTGGCTGGTCACTTTCTTCTTTTGAATTTTATTGGCGGATTGGAGCCGAATTTGGTGCGTTATCGCCACCAACTGTAGACAAATGGGATTTATGTAGATTCTTGCAATTATTCACACACACACACACACACACACACATGAAAAAAGTAAATTTAATTAATTCCTCCGATCTGACGTGACAACGCTATCACGTCAGGTCAAAGTGTAAGGGTCGGGGTCAGCTAAACTTGGAGAGAAATTTGGCAATAGTGGGAGCTAAGTTATGTCGCAGAAAAGATTACATTTTTTTCACCTTCAAAAGCACAAAAGCAATCAAAACAGCAACAGACCAAGAGGACGCGGTTCCTAGTGTCTGTAACAGTGTGTCTGCGGCACCTTCCTCCACCATACCAAGCCCTTTTCGCTGCTGGAGCAGTTGAAGAGCCGGAGCATCGGCTAACACAAGAGCTAGCAACTCAGGCCGCACCTGTATCGCCGGCGCCGACTGTTGGATTTGAAAAGCCTTTCCAGCAACAGAAACATTCGAACTATCATTTCAGCCCGGCTGGTTTTCAAGGTGGCAGCGGCTGTACTATGTCTCGGATAAAAACAGTTTTTTGCTTTGTTTGCTGCAAGGCAGAAGGGTTTCCGCCACACTTCTGGGTGATGTTACTAAAGATAAAGGACTCAGAACAGCCACTGACATTACAGATTGTTGGGGGGGACTGCATCCACAAACGGGTAAGTCCGTGTCAAATCATCACACTTTTGGACCGTGTCATCATAGATTGAGTGACTGGTGTATTTAATTGTGGGTGGTAGCAAACCATAACAACCTTCAAATATCCATAAATAAGAGGCGAATGGATCTTGTAGTTGTTTAGTGATAAAGAAAGAAAGGTAAAAAAAATATGAAGATGAACTGAACTTGTTTAACTGGTATTGTTTGTTATTGATTTATAGTTGTTGTTGGTGTAGTTGTTAAAAAAAGATAAAAGATATTTAAAAAATGTGTAAAGAAATAGGCCTGTAGGCTGTGTATATTTTTTTGTATAAAAAAATGTGAAAATTGAACAGAACTTGATTAACTGAGGAAGAAAACTGATGCGGAGCTAAACGTAACGGGATGTATGTACAGTGTTTGTGCCTGGTAGTGCCAGGGGAATGTTGATCTCCTTTTGATATTTGATATTAAAGAGTGTTTCTGGTCACTTAAGGTCTTGCATCATTTGCTTCATTTTCAAGATATGTCATATTTGATTATGGCGATCACTTAGGTTGCTGACAGGAAGTGAAAGTAACTTGTAACATGTGTTAATGCATATGCCTTGCTGAAGGAAAGTGTGTAAGCGCATGCACACTGCTAGTCATGCGCGCACATTTATACTATACTGTGCACCACCCCCCAGCGAAAATATGTTCCCGCGTGCATGATTAATAGCCTACATACTTTTTTTTTTTTCAACTTCTTTTTATTTCCGAAGAGTGTACAATAACCAGGACCAGTGGATAAACATACAAGCATAACAGTACACTGGGTATCCTCATATTCCCCATCCCTTCCCTTCATCCCCATACGCCCAAGTAGACAAAACGAAATAAGAACAAGAGAAAAAACAGAACAAACAAACAAACAAAAACAACAACAACAACAAAAACTTTAAGTGTACCTTAGTTTACCTCTTAATTGTCCAAAAAGTACATTAAAACTGAATTAGACTGAAACCACTCAAATTGTATTTAATGTGTTAAAAGTTGTATTAAAGAGTTGTTATACTTAAGTACAACCTAAGTTTCAGAAAAATCTCAGGTGTGTACTTAGTATACTTAAGTTACACTTACAGCATATCAATGACCACCATGTAATGAAGCACCAAGGATACAGTGTAGACATACCTTCAGAAGAGCACATATGTGTAGAAATATTCCTTTAACACACGTATTATACCAACAGTTTACATTCAGTTTAAACAAAATATACTTGTTTTTGACTTGGGTGCCCACGCGAATGTACACATGCATGTACGCTCACGCATCCACACAGACACAGATTGTGTATGGAAAAGGAAAAAAAACAACAAAAAACCCCAAAAACAGACAAAAACTAAACAAAGCAACAAAAACAAAGCAAAAATAACAACAGTGACAGAATTGTAAGTAACAATAGCATAATATGTCCATGATGGTGTACCTATTTCCATAAAGGCTCAGGGCCAAACATTGTCCAAGTCCATTATTGATCATGTCTAGAGAAGTTTTCCAAATAAGAAAATAACGGGAACCAAAGGTCTTGAAAAATATGTCCACGGTTATGTTTTTCTAGAGTTAATTTCTCTAATGGTAGAAATTCAGATATTTGGTCCAGGAACAGCTTAACAGTTGGAGCAGATTAATTTTTCCAAAGTAGAAGTATGCATTTCTTAGCAAAATATGTTATAGTAATGAATATTCTGCATTTTTTTTTAGATCTAATTGAAAATCGGGCGTATCATTTAATAAATAATAACAAGGGTTTAAATCAAATTCTTAATCTAAAACTGATTTAGTAAATGAGTGAACTGAATTCCAGAAACTTTTCAACAAATCGCATTGCCAAAACATATGCATAAATGTTCCTTCTTTAATTTTACATCTAGGACAGCAGAATAGAATAGCCTACGTACTTAAACCTCAAATGCTGAGTGCTGCACAGTAATCAAGCCTCATTATGATCACATCAATAGCTTATGAGTTGTAAACCATAACACACTAAAGCCTAATGCTGAAGTGTCTTAAAGCCCCCATTCACTCCAATCACATCCCTAACTCAGCCAATATCATGTAAGTCAAAGAATTTTCATGTGTTATAAAGTCATCCAAATATTCTGCCAGCATCAATGCGCACAGCAATCGCATGCATTTTCATCAGCAAATGTTTCTTTAGTTTTACTTGCCGCTATGTTAAACAACTCCTCTCCAATGCATAATAAGGACCAGTGTGTAGGACTTAGGGGGATCTTATTGGCAAAAATGGAATGTAATATTCATAATTATGTTTTCATTAGCGTATAATCACCTGAAACTAAGAATCATTGTGTTTTCGTTAGCTTAGAATGAGCCCTTCATATCTACATAGGGAGCGGGTCCTCTTCAACGGAGACCACCATGTTGCACCGCCATTTTTCTACAGTAGCCCACAACGGACAAACCACACACTGTTCTAGAGAGGGCCTTTCGCGTTTTTATGTTGAAGTGGCAGCCACCATAGGTTGTCTTACACGCTTGGAAAGGGAGTGGTGAGGAGAGGGGTATTCAGCTGGTTGCAATCTGCAACCTCACCGTTAGATGCCACTAAATCCTATACACTGGTACTTTAAAGATAATTTACAGTGTTTAAATATTTTATGCACAATTTCATGTGACACTTCAGGGAGTGTGCCCTAAAAACAGCAAACATACACCCAAAATTCAGAACTATCAGTCCCCATAAATATTCTGTTCACAGCAGTGGTGGCTGGTGACTCAAAAAATTGGGAAGGACAGGAGGAAAACCCAACCCACGGCGTCATGTTATTTTACACTAGTTGGCTACTTACCTCTACTTTCTTATGTTCAACAAAAAATTAAGCAGTAAAACAATGGCTTACAAGATTTCTTAAAAACAACATAATTTTATTTAATCCTGTTGTTGCCAGATGAACCATACAGGCCTGATGCAGAAGACAGAGTATTTCTCAAGGGTGTGAGACATAACAAGAAACAGGCTAGTGTTCAACACCTGTGAAGGAAAGTGTGGTGACTGATGATGCTGACTTGCTGGATGGGAATGAACCTGGTGTGTGCGTAATGTGTCACTAGAAGCCTGTTATTCCATGAGGGCTGACGCAACACCCAGTATACTACACTGGGAATTTTACACAACACCCTCTGATTTAAACAGGTAAAACAAAAATCATGAAAATCTGGAATTAATAAAAACAAAGCAAAAATGAAGTGTTATGAGTTCTTCTGCCTGTGGGAGGGTTATCTTCATGGCTGCTGTGAGGCCTGTTGTTGCATCCGGTCTTCCAAGAGCAAAAGAGAAGTAAAGGCTGGCTGTCTTCTTTTGATCTTGAAAGTTCACAAGGCAGAGTAGCTGTTGACCATGAGAGAGGGGTAGCAGGTAGCCTATGGCGTATGACAACACATCTCATTTGTTTTTAGTGCAAATGTTTTGATTTAGGATTTGATTGGACATGCTTCAGCTGAAAACAGCTGAGGTTAGGTTAGGTTTCAATGATACTTGTAAAGAAGAATATTTTCAGTTTCATGGGCACATTCAGATTGTTTTTGTGATTTGCATGTCTTACAGTTTTTTTCCAGTAACCTGATGGACTTCTGCAAAGTTCTAGACTGCAAATGCAGTGATGCAGCGATCACAACTTATAATGCATTCACTTAAGTACTTAAGTACCGTACTTTTGTACAGTTTTGAGGTACTTGTACTTTACTTGAGTATTTCCATTTTATGCTGCCTTATACTTCTATTCCACTATATTTCAGAGGGAAATATTTTTACTTCACTACATTTATTTGACAGCTTTAGTTACTAGTTCCTTTTCAGATTTCACATTAAAAAAACATTTAAAAAACTAAAACAAATTTGTTTAGCAGAATTTATTTTTTTTCTTCTTCCCTGCCAGATTAATTATATCATGACTCCTCAGATTTTTATTATGACCCTTTGGAGGAGGCACGGCCCCTAGATTGGGAACCACTGGGCCGAATTATGTAACTATTAATGAAATAGTTAAAACTAGCTCCGCCTCGACTAGCTACAACAGTAAAATGCTGTCTAAGTATGCATCAGGATTAACAAAAATTTTATACAGTATAAGAGAATATATTGTCCAGTTGTCTGCAGAATTAGTACTATTACTTTTAATGCTCTAAGTACATTTTACTGTTAATACTTGTGAACTTTTACTTAAGTAGGATTTTGAATGCAGGCCTTGTGCTAGTAATGGAGTATTTTTACATTGTTGTATTGGTACTTTTCTACAAGTAAAAGATCTGAATACTTGTTCCACCACTGCCTTTGAAAGTTTCTGATTGTGTGAAGGAGATCAGCAGGTAAGATGACACAGTATAGTGCTGCTTTTGAGCCCAACCAAACATTGCTCAGCACACACCGCCATATTTTTAGGTGTAATGTAAAAATATCTATATCTGTAATGGCGCAACTCTTATTGTTTGCTTGTGGATTTATTTTAGAGAGACACAGAGTTTGAAGCCATCCATCCATTATCTATATACCGCTTATCCTTAGAGGGCCGCGGGGCAGCTGGTATTGGGCGAGAGGCAGGGTATACCCAGGTTGCCAGTCAATCACAGGGCCAATATATAGAGACAGACAACCACTCACACTTACATGTACAGGTGTACAGGTTTACTGTGAGGCGACAGTGTTAGCCACTGCACCACCATGCCGCCCAGTTTGAAGCCACCATCCCACATATTCATCTTTGCGGATGAAGCTTGTTTCAACTTGGCCAAAACACACCGGTGAGGAAGAAATGTGATTAGAAACAGAGCACCAGTGGATATTTCGGGCCACAGAGATGCCAACATGTGCAGTAATTTCCTCTGATGATGTGCTGTTACGTAAACCGTTAATTGGGCTATACAACACTGAGCACCTCATTTAATTCCTGGATGACCTCTATGAAAGACTTGTGCCAGGTGAGGAAAGGGAGCAAGTGAGGCGTAATCCATACATTTTTGTAATAGTATGGGACAATGTGGCATTCACAATGGAGAAATTCTCTTCCAGTCACAGAGTGGTTTGCAGCCCATCCCAGGATGGTGTCACTTTTCCTTTCCCTTTACCCTTCATTCCTCACCCCATAGAGGAATTCTTTTCCTCATGAAGGTGGAAGGTTTATGTCTGCCAGCCAAATGATCAGATGTCCGTCTTGGACGCAATGAATGCTGGATGTCTGGACACATCAGCAAAAGATTATCAGGGATGGATCAGGCATGCACAAAGATTCTTTCCCAGGTGTATTAGCAGAGAGACCAAAAGGCGTTATGTGGATGAGAACTTGTGGCCAAATGCAAAAGACAGGGTTTACAGGCAGTGCTGTACATCAATCTGGAGCTATCCTATACATGTATACAGTAGAGAATATATACACATTTGCTTTGTGCTGATACACATTGCTGCTAACTGGTTGTTAGTGTTTTAAGGTCATTATGTTTTGAGTGACAACATTTTCTTGTTGGGAAGCAAATGTTGTCAGTGTTCTGGTATAAGAGTTAATCCTGAGTGTATTTTGGAGGTGCGGTTAACTGTTGTCCTGAGCTGCACGTTGGTGAAAAGTTTTGAAAAAGTGAGCTCAGCAGAGAAATGCGTGCAAGCAATTGTAAGAACATCAGATCACTTGTAAAAGCGAAGTTGAATTGTAGTGTTTCCGAACAGCACATGAAGGCATCAGCACACACGCTTCGCCCACACCTGGGGAGATGAAGTCTGTGTTTAAGCGTGCAGGGTGCTGCTATGGCTGTAGTTCACATTCAGGAGAAACCAGGTGAGTTTTGCAGCTGGTTTGTCAATTGTTGAGTTTTACAGACGGGCTGATATCAGTCTGAGCAGCCGGAAGAATCTGTTAAAACCCCCTTTTTGCAGAGTCCCCAAAGTGTTAAAAAAATTATCACACAAAGAGCTGGAATAACCCTCAGGTTTCTTTGCCTTGCAAAGAGTGGTTCATTTGGCTGAACGCATCATAGGCAGCACTCTACCCTGCATAAAAGTCATTTACACCAGGCGGTGTAAGACTAAGGCTAGGAGAATCATTAAGGATCCCAACCTCCCAGATAATGGCCTTTTCTCCCTGCTGCCGTCGAGAAGAAGATACCAGATACACCAGGGCAGCACTGAGAGGCTCAGGAAGAGTTTCTATCCTCAGGCCACTAGGATCCTGAATGAGGACACTGCCTAAGGATTGCCCTAAGACTATTTTTAATTAATTATTATCCAAAGTTACTATAGTTAACATTACTATCCATTACTTGTTTTATTCTTATTCTATTTTACACTTCTTGTTTATTGCATATTTAAAGGAGCGGTCACACATTTCACTGTGATTATAACCAGTATAATCAAATACTGACAAATACAAATGTGACAAATAAAACAAAACTTGAACTTGAATCAACTCGAAATTTGGTGCACGTGAACAAGCTTCTTGGCCCACCCTTTTAACGCCCATAGTTGCCTATAAATAGTCAGTGAAATACCCCTAGTTAATATTAATCCATATTGAGTGCATGACGACAATGGTGGGAAATTCGGACAGAAAAGCTAAAAAAAAAAATTTCACTCATTGTGAAATTGAAGTTCTTGTTAGGGAGGTTGAAGCAAGAAAGAAGATACTGTTTGGTGGACACAGTGTGGGCATTACAAAAAGGCTTTGGAGTGGCAGTATATGGCGGATGCAGTGAATGCTGCTGGCTCTGAAGGTCGGACCCTCTCCGATATTAAAAAGAAGTGGTCCAACATAAAAGTACAGGCCAACATTTATAAATGAGGCCCCAGGTCAGGTCCTTGCTGATGTGAACTCCGAGGAGCCTGAAGCTGCTGACTCTCTCCACCATAGTCCCATTGATGGAGAGGGGGACGTGTCCTTTTCCATGTCGCTTCCTGTAGTCCACAATCAGTTCCTTTGTTTTGCTGATGTTGAGATGGAGGTTGTTGTCCTGGCACCAAAAAGTCTGGGACAATGGTGGTCTTCTTAAAATATGTGGGGACTACAGACTGGAGCATCAGGTCCAGGTGCCTTGTGTGGATTCATTCTTTTTAAGGATTTGCACACATCTGCCCTGGATATTACAAGTGGGCAGGGGTCCTAGACCTTTTGTAACTCCTCAGCCGGGGAGTTGCTCTCAAAGCATGCATAGAAGATGTTCAGTTCATCTGGGAGAGATGCAGACATTACCTCAGCACTGCTGGTTTTCCTTTTGTAGTCAGTGATGGTTTTAAGTCCAGCCCACATGTTTCTGGTGTTAGAGCCCTGGTAGTTAGACTCCCTATATTGTCTCTTAGCACTGCTCATAACTCTCCAGAGGGCACACCTGGACTTTCTGTACTCCTCCAAGTCACCTGAGTTGTAGGCGTTGGTCCGTGCTTTGAGTTTGGCATGGACTTTCCCGTTAACCCAGGGCTTCTGATTTGGGAATGTCTGTACAATAGTCCTCGGTATGATGTCATCAATACATTTGCCGATGTAGCCAATGACCGCGTCTACGTATGTGTTAATGCCGTTGTCCTGAAACACATGCCACTCTGTAGAACTAAAGCAGTGACGTAGAGCCGAGTCTGATTGGATGGAGCGCTGCTGAATGGTCCCTGTCACTGGTCTGTCACGTTTGAGTTTCTGCCTATAGGAAGGAAGAAGCCAAACTGAGATGTGATCTGATTTGCCGAATGGAGGGCGAGGGAGGGCCTTATATCCATCCCGAAAGTCTGTCCCTTATATCCATGAGGTCTTGGTCCTGTCAATTAGTCCGTACAGCTCATCCAGGGCTTGGCTGGTGTTGGCATCTGGTGGAATGTACACTGCTGTGAGGACAACGGATGTAAACTCCCTAAGGCCGGCATCTGATCATGAGGTGCTCTAGGTCAGGAGAAGAGCCTGTAGAAATGATGTCCACATCTGAGCACCACTGGTTGTTGACCATGAAGCAGACACCTCCTCCCTTGCTCTTCCTCGATTTTATTGTCCGGTCCTGGCGGTGAATGGATACCCCTCAGGAACAATGGCTGAGTCCGGGATCAAAAGGTCGAGCCAAGTCTCTGTGAAAACCATAATGTTACAGTTCTTAACATCCAGTTGAAAAGCCATCCTGCTCCTGAGTTCATCCAGCTTATTATCCAGTGATTGGATATTAGCCAGAAGAATACTTGGCAGAGGAGGCCGATTTTCACATTTCCTTAGCCTGACCAGGACTCTGGCCCGCAACCCTCGTTTCCTTCATCGCCTCTGCTTTCCAGGTACAACACAGGTAATCCCAGCCATGGATATTCCCCATTGTTCGTTGGTCATGATGAAAAGGGTAAGTGGCCAGGGAACTGAAGAACGGGGGCGGAGCAGGAGACCTCAGGCAGACGACTTGGGGGTGGAGCGGAAATCTTGGTACAAGCATGCTGCATGCTTATTGGCTCACTGACGCTGATGAGATTTATTTTTAGGTATCAGAAATTTGGTACTAAATGACAAAGCATTTTTCGATACTTGTTTTTACAACTTGCAATTCGGTCGGTGCCCCAAAAGTATCAAAGTTCAGTACCCGGCCCTACTCACAGTGTATACAATTTGATAACACAAATGTAGTTTGTAAACAAAAGTGAAGAGGATGGATCCAGGAGGACATCGAGCAACTTCAGGGAGTGCTGAATAGGTAGGACCTGATCCACACCACCTCCTCTCCACCATGGAAACCTGGAAGAGGGCAGGCCACACAAACACATGAGAGGCAAGCACAGCATTCACACAGATAGAGACAAGATAACATGCAGACTAGGGAGAGGGGGGGAGGAGAGGCAGAAACTCCACGGGGGATGATGGTCAAGATCCACGTCTGGATGAGACACCAACAGCCAGGCCAGAGAGAGAGGTCCCAGGATGGCCGATGGTCCGGCAGAGAGATTAGAGGTTTATTAATAAATTAATATTTTATAAATTATAAAGTGGAGCGGAGTAGCTAAATATCACATGATGACTCCAAACACAGTACAATGTAATAACAACAGTACACTCACAACTTATTTGTTTCTGGGGAAGTCTGGGGTATCATGAATTGAGTGTCTGGGTCTCTGTAATGAGGGCAACGATGATGTTGACTCTTTCTGATTTAATACTTCTCTGCTATGTCTCTGAAACTCTTTTGGTTTTATTGTTTCTCATGTCATTCCAAGCATGTGAAAACGTAGTGTATGCATTAGGGTAGGGTGTGCACGAAAATACGGGACAAATTGCGTCCCGTATTGATTCAGTAAGGGACAGTGCATTTTATTTTTCCATACGGGACGGTCCTGTATTATACTGGACGGGTGGCAACCCTGTGGCATCAGTAGGGACACTGTCAAGTTGTGTTGACCCTTAATTGATTCCTGTGAATTCAGAAAAATTAGTGGTATGGTTTGACATGAAGAATTTCTCAGGTTCTTAAAGGGGATATATACAACATTCAGAATCAGTAGGCCTAGATGTCGCACTAGAGCACAGTGTCTCAGACCAAAACAAATGGACACTTCATTCAAACTCGACAGAAACAAAATAAAACTCACCAAAACCGTCTATAAAAGGTCTATAAATAAATAGTAATAGTAAATATTCAACTTGAGCGAAAAATTTGCGCATGTCGCGAAGCTTTGCAGAGTGTTGTGGGGAGAACCAGGTGGAGCGGACCAGTGGAGGACCAGAGGTGCCGACAGACAGCTGCTGAGTGCCGGGGAGCTTTGGAGAAGAGAGCCGCAGTCGCTGCTTGGGCCCTAATAATAATCTCTACAAAAACAAGAGGTTCCTCGCACTTTAAGTGCCAGGGACTAGTCTATTTTTGACGGAAGCTGTGTCAAGCTCCACAGAGCAGATGAGCCGGGCAGGAAGTCGGACACAGGAATGGCATAGAGCATCCGGTCAACTTCTCAATTTCAACATTTCGTTATTTATGTAGAACATTTTACACACCACACAAAATAAAACTATAAAACAAAACCATCCCTACCATCCAGTCTGTCACAGTCTGTCACCAGCAAAGGTGTAGTGCTGTTTGTTTAAGTACCGGAGCGCGTGTGCATACATGCACACGCACGGTTAAGTTGTGGCTCATTTCGAAGGTTATGTAACCACTGTTCCTACGGTGGCAAGTTTACATGCATTAGTCAACTATAACAGAACAGTTAACGTTAGCTAGTTATAGACTGGAGAAAAATAATTTAATTCACTGTGCCACTCAAAGGGTACACTGGCAGCACCGATTGATTTAACGTGAATTGGTACTTGGTAGTACCTGCGTAATTCGGTCGGTACCCTTAAAAGTACAGAGTTCTGTACCCAACCCTACTAGCAGTTTTGTGGGGCCCTAATAAAACACCATAAAGCAAGAAGCACCAGATCATTCATGACTACGTGACTGAACCCTCTTCAAAACCTGTTTCAGTCTGAGTTTAAAATTATCCCAGTCAGGATCCAGTTTGAGTTCTACTGGTAAGGTATTCCACATGTTGATTCCCCGAACAGAAAATGCTGTTTGTCCAAATGAAGATTTACGTAAGGGCACCTTACAATTCCCATTGGATGCTCCACATAATACTGAGCCCGAAACTCTAAGGTCACTGAGCACCTGAGGAGCCTGATTATGTAGGCATAATAGATGAGTTTAAGGTCAGCAAATTTAATAAAATGATCAATACTTAACGTATTTAATTTCTTCAGAATATGGCAATGATGTGATCTTATCGGCTTCCTGTCCAAAATTTTAATTGCTTAATTGTATATCATCTTAAGAGGCTTGGTTGTTGTAGATGCGGCTTGTAACCAAGAGGTTACACAACAACTTAAATGTGAAAAGATCATAGAGTGCATGAAACTATTTGCAAAATGAAATAATAGGCCAGTCTCTGATAAGTCTAAATGTATGTAAGTTTGCTTGCTTACTATTTTAACGTGCTTCTCAACTTTTAGGTGGGAATCTAATATAAGGCTGAAATATTTTACCTCCGAAACCTGTTCAATACGTTGCCCACTAATCTTTAGATTTAACTCATTAGCTTCTATTGAGGACTGAGTCCTGGATGAAAAGCAAACTGACACTGTTTTCTTAACGTTGAGTGTAAGACACGAGTTCTCAAACAATGCTGCTATGGACCGTAAATGATATGACAGCTGTGTGGAAACTGACAGAGTAGTTCTACTAAATACATATATGACTGTATCATCTGCATACATCTGAAAACCTGCTCCAAGACGTGATTGTGGTAAGTCATTTATATATAAACTAAAAAGAAGTGGACCAAGAACAGAAACCTGTGTGACTCCTGTTTTAATCTTTAGAAAAGTGCACTGCTCATACTGCACAAAACCTGACGCCCATAGTGCTGAATACAGTGTATTGCTGACTACACTGCTGATGCTCACTGTCATTATTTAAAACTGCTGGCAGCTTAATACGTACTTTGTGAATCATTCGTTCATTTGCTCACAAAGCTGCATTTGAATCAAACCAAATCATAACATCATGACAAATTTGCAAAGCGGAACTAGTTCTCATAACCTTGATACTGTGCATGTGTGCGCAGGTGAGTCCTCAGCCTGAGTCACGAGTAATTACTTAAACCAAAGATAAAGTACAATGATACGGTATTTCTCATTTGCATTATTAGAAACAAAAGCCCAGTTTTGAGAACTGGTGACACAAACACCAAAACTGTGTTTCCATTACAGTTTTTTACAATTGCTAAGTCACATTTCTCTACAGGAGTTCACTTTTTCAAAACTCTTCACACGGTTCTCTTTACCAACATGCAGCTCAGCAAACAGTTAATTTAACATCCAAAATGCACCAATGCAACCACTTCATACACATCTCAGGACCAACTTGTGTACCCGAACACTGACAACATTTCTCTGCCAACAGTAACACTGTTGTCATTATATACTGACCATAAAAATCACTAACAACAGGTAGCATTACAATTAGTATCACTATTGTCTTTGTAAAAGTATCTTTTATTTATTAAGTTATTTAGTTATCTATTTATAATAAACCAAGATTCCATTACAACACAAATAAGGTCACTTCTTTATTGCATGGATTGTGCTACCTTACATTATATGTCACAGAAATGAATCTGAAATGCTGGAATATGCTTCAAAAGGTTTTTTTGGCCATTTTTGCAGAGTAATTCCAAGCACACAAAATGAAACTAAAGTAATTCCAGTGATGCAATACGCAACTACACATATTCACTATACATACTTGTATTGGGGAGTTACAGATATAGAAATGCAGCAGTGCTAGTCAACCCTGTCTTTGGCCACTAGTTCTCATCCATATCACACCTTGTATCCTCCCTTGTAATATACCTGGGAAAGAGTCTTTTTGCATGCCTGATCCATCCCTGGAAATCTGCTGATATGTTCAGACATCCAGCATTAATTGTTTCCAAAAGGGACATCTGATCATGTGGCTGGTAGACATAAACCTTCCACCTCCACGAGGAAAAGAATTCCTCTACGGGGTTGAGGAATGGAGAGTAATGTTGAGGGAAAAGTACCACCATCCTGGGTTGGGCTGTAAACTAGAGCCGCTGGATTTCTGACCACTCCTGCCCACTCCCGCAAACATTTTTCATTTCGTGAAAATCCCGCAGTTTATTTTTTGACCGCCCACTCCCGCCTGCAGCAAGTTTAAACTGCCTGCTCCCGCAAGATTTGTGTTGGGTCCCGCGGGACCCGCAGGATCCCAATCCCAATGCAGAGCACTACTGTAAACCACTCAGTGACTGGAAGAGATTGTGAAATGCCACATCGTGCCATACAATTACAAAATGTTCTGGATTCGGCTTCATTTGCCCCCTTTCCTCACCTGGCATAAAGACTTCCATTCATACTACAATTGAGGGTCTGCATCAGTCTTTCCATGCTTGCACATTTCCTGATCCACACTCCATTCCAGTTGGTAGCGTAACGTTGTTTTCCAACCGCAATAAAAAACAAGAAGAAGAAGCATGCACATTAGGAAAGGAAATGGCGACCTCATGACATGAAGAGCTCCTGTGTTTGTTGTTTTTGACTGAACAAGAAGAAAAAGGCAAAAAAAGAAAATATAATGTTCAACCGCTTAGCGAGTAAAGGACCAGGGACGGGGAATACAGTACATTGGTGCAGGAAATGAGAAGCATCAACGAGGAGAAGCATTACTAGTACTTTTCGAATGCCCAGCCTCAAAGTTTGATGAACTGGTGCAACGCATTGCCCCTCATATCGAGCACAAAAAAACACAAAGGGCTCCTGTGGATGTAGCTGAATGGCTGGCTGTGACTTCTTAGCTTCAGGATCTTCGCAGCAAAATATAGCGCAAGGTGTGCCGAGTTCATTGTGGGTAACGGCGGATCTCGCACAACCTCTCCTCAAAACAAGCTTCCATTTTGTTACCTGGAGCATGCGCAGTCGGCGTGCTTGCTATGTGTACAGTCTGCACAGTCACAATTTTTGGGCTGCACCCTAGAGGACATGGGCAGATTACAACATTTACGTCATGCAGACCTCTACGAAAGTATGGCCTTAAATTGGCCTCGGAGGCCAATTCATACTTTCCACATCCGACCGACGGGAGTGCCTACATACCTCCCATTATTTCCATGCACTGTTGGCTCTCTGGCTTCATCAAACATTGTGCCATGGAGTCGAACTTCCTAGGAGAGGTAATGTGAACTATTAAATCATTAAACTATGAAAGACGAGTTGCCACAATCAATACAAGCTAGCCACTACTTAGCAAGGTAGCTACTGGCCATAGCTACATTCTATTGTTGTAAGTGTGGCAGACGAGTGTACACATTTGATTCGTATGGCATGACACAATCCTGCATTTTTGAGTTGCTACTGCATATGTATTACCAATGTTACCAATGCTGACTAATTGTTCTTCACATAATTAAAATATGCTACTATTATGTGTGATGGTGCGAAGGATCTAGTGAAAATGTGGTGTTGCAGCTGGAGTGCATCGCTGCTGGTCCCCCTGCCGAATAAGTCCCTCTCTATTCAGCAGAGAACATTCCTCTGCCTGGTGTGTGAGAATCATTGCTGCCCTCGGCATCCCCAGAGACTGCAGCATTATCTACTTCCTTGTCAGGACTCTCATCTCGCTCTCATAGATTTTACTGTTCTATACTGTTGTTTTTTTTTATAGCTGTTAAAGTACTGTTAATTTAATATTATTATAACTCTCCTATATATCTATTTATCAATAACACTACATCTATCTATACACCTTGTTGACTTATACACTTTAAAACTTTGACAAGTCTTTGGAGGGTTTGTTGAACAGTAACTTTCAAAAATGTTTCAGTTTTCAAAGATGACACTTCAAGTTTTCAAGCTCTCAAGTTTTATTATGCTCTTCAAAGAATCACAGCATGTTACAGATCCAACTCAACAACTTGTACATGGTGATACGGTTCTTTAGTTCAGTAGACCTCTTCTTACAACTGCCTCTTGCCATGGTACACGACCCACAGGTGTCTGAAAGAAAGTCGTGAGGTTGTGCTGAGTGTTGAGTGCAGCCCGCGTTGCTCGTGCTGTGGACAACTGCCTCGGATTGAGAAGGTTGTTGTGTCCCTCCACATGCCACCTCCACTCCCCTGGCTCGATGTCTCCAGATGGAGTTGTACTGTTTGTGTAGTTGGCAGGGATGTATCTTGCGGTTGCTGAATTTGTTGTGTCGGTGCATGTCAGGAAGTTGTGTAGAGCAACACAAGCCTTCACTATATGCAGTGTTCTCTGGGCTGTACTCAATTAGATGACCAAACACCGTCCACCGTGATGCCAAGATACCAAAAGCATTCTCTATTATATTTAATGCTAATTTAACATGGCACAATTAAATCCCCCTTTCAATAACATCAGTGAGTGATTTGTTCATTTTTAACAGGGAAATTTTAAGAAGAAAATTTAAAGGTGTTTTACTTAAAACTATGCAATTTCACGTAATTTTGGATCATTATTATTTTATTATTACTATAGATAACGCCCTAAAAGCTTAAAGACAAAACTTACTATAGTTAATAATAATAGCCTATAGCCTTAACCCTGGGTTCCCAACTCCAGACGTCCTAACACTCCTACCTGCCCATTTTCCAGTTCTCTCTGCTCTGGCACACCTGAACCAGCTGATGCTCAAGCCCTGATCCAACAGTAAGAGCTGGTGAGTTGCATCAGGTGTGTTCAAAACGTGAACACACCTGCGATGAGTATGTGTTACAGGTGCAAGAATGACGAAGCTCACTCTAGTGCAACACATTTAATGTCTGTTGGAAATATGAAGATACAGTTTAGGTCAGAAGCGCTCTCTGTCGGCGTGCATACTTGAACTCACTCATCACGTACTGATGACTTCTTCTACTCTACTCACTCGTACACTTTCTACCATATTCTTGTACATCATAACCAAAAATAGCTCATAATAATGAACATTTAAATTCCATTGATAACTCAAAATAACAGACACACATTACTAGCAATACTAATCTGAACTCTCCTGGATATCCAAGGTAAGGTACTCAATTATATTTCTTTCTTTTACAGGGATTTCAGGTAAGTAACAGGTAAGTATTTAACATTGTCCTAGTATGTATAACGATATGAACTTGTTTTATTACCACTTTTAATCTGAATTATGCTCATACTGTAAGAACTAACATCCTCTAACTTCACAGTATTCTATAGCAAAGCATAAGTCACTGTAAATCTCTTTCCCAGTGTTCTCACAGAAATGGTAATAAAAAGCATCAACAGTGAATATTTTGTGAACTTTTATTTGAAAATGTCATACTTTGTAACACCTTTTGGACCAAATGACTTTGAAGGGATAGCATAGAAATGTATAGAAAGGTACTGGACTGTCTTTTAGCTGAGCGAGTGGAATTCTTTTGTTCAGCGCCCACAATTAGTTACCGTTGCTAGGCAACACTCTTTTTCAGCTACGATCAAATTCAATGTCTCTGCACGTCACAGTTATGAGCTAAGGCTTTACTCAAGTGTACTACTACTGTCTACTACCAGGGTTCTGTTTATAGTCAGTTTGCCTGTTGGAAATATGAAGATACAGTTTAGGTCAGAGGCGCTCTCTGTCAGCGTGCATACTTGAACTCACTCATCACAAACTGACAAACAAATGGCACCCTGGATATAGAACAACAGATGTGACATTATGTCATAACTCATGGGCTAAAACGTCCGCCATCTTACCTGGGTCTTGTTTACAATCGCCACCTATGGGCAGCACCTAATTGCTCAATTAAAAGGACCAAAGAGAGCAGGGAGGCTGGCATCACTTTCCACTCGTCAGTATGAGTAGATAAGAGATTTATTTTTTACATACGGGTAAAATAAAACTATAAAAAATTAGTTAACTAGGTAACTTTACCATTAGCTACCAAGTAACGGACGAGCTGAGTTCGAGGTCAAAGTTACTACTGATTGCTAGCTCTCAACAGCATTGATCTGTTAGCTAAACAGATAAGTTCTAACCAGCAAACGCTGTTTTAATGTTAGCTTTGCTAACTTAGAGCTCAAAGGTAACATTTAGTAACATTAATGTTATAACAAAGTTATTAATATTACCCTAACATTTGACCGCTAAGCAGCTGATTCTAGCCAATCAAGTCTAAAGTAAACATACAACATGTTAACGACAAGGAGAAGTGCTCGTCTTCACTCTGAATCTCATTTCATCACGTTATCTCAAGACAAAGCCAGCAAACCAGCTACGTTACGATCTACACAAAAAGTGAAGCCAACACAACAGTAATATTAGCCACATCCTGGACAGCAACACGGAACACTAGTCAACCACACAATCAGCCAACAAGTTGTTATTCGAGGCCGAGGGGTCACACTTAACATTAACATGTTCACCACATCTAGCTAACCCAAAATTAGCCGCCTTGAATCCTGCAGTCAGTCATCATATAACTTATTCACATAACCTGTTGTCAACTTACCTCGTGCCTTTACACCATTTTCCTTTCAGTAAAGCAAATAAAAAATAATGCAAGTGTAACTCTTTTCAACTGTAACCTTCCTCTAGGTGGGAAATCTGTGCTGCTGATCCTGGGTTTAGTATCTAGGCTATCAATATCTGGGGCTCTACGAAATATTTAGACACAAGATCACACAGTTCTGTTTAGTTCCCAGATTCACTAAATCCACTAGGTTGGGTAAGGAGATTGGCAGTAGCAACTCTACATCAGAGCAGTGAGACCTCCAGCACACAAAAACACACAACCACTGATTTAGAAGGGATACCAAAAAATATATTTTTTTATAAAAGTTTCTTCAGTTTCATTTCTTTGGTAAACATCTGGGTTTTTTTTTTTAACTTAAGCCAAATTGATTTCGAAAGAAAACCTTAACAACTCAAAATCACCAGCTCAAATATATGATGAAAAATAAATAAATAATGTACACAGATGTACAATGTATACAGGGAAATTATTATTATAAATTATTCTCTGGTTGACCAGTTTGGTTTAGTTTCAGTTCTTAACAGTCTTGTTTTGAATGTTCCTTTAAAGTTGTTAGTCAACCCTGAGTTCCTTTAAAATAGCAGTCTTAGTCAGTCTTTTTTCTTGGCCCAACAAAAAAATATCTGAGATCTCAGAAAACAAGTGCAAATAAAATTAAATCTTCCTTTGTGAAGTTTCCTCTGATTTGGTTCCTACCGCCCCCTTGGAACAGCGCAACATCCAAATGTCAGTGTCTAGACAAGGTGAAGGCATCCACAACTACCGATGACGATCCGTACATCAGATGAAGCAGCTCCACGTTGTCAACAGAAAGAATCCTCCCTCAAAACAACCAGCCAGGATAATTCACGTAATTGGAAAGAAATGCCCGACGGAGGTCATCCCGACGATAAGTTCTCTTTCAACAGCCACGCTACAGCTTAGCAGTTTTCTCTCCCTGGCAATACTGCCAGCTCCACTCAACTTTCACGTTTTGGAACCTTACGTTAGAAGTTTCTTGTCACACACCTGTCTGAGTTGCATGCTCCCTGGTAGCTGTGTGTGTGTGTGTGTGNGGGGGGGGGGGCAAAATTGCCACGATTTCTCCGCATTATCAGAGAGAGAGAGAAATATTGCCTTATGTACAATTTATGACATTAATAAATATATTAATATATTACAGTAGGTGTGTTTCTCTCATGTGTTTCTGACTGTGATTGCCTGCCAATATAGGCCATAATACTGAATCTAAGACAGCTCTTACATATTGAAAGTACTCTATGGAGTTTTTAAGTGGTTATGAAACAGGCTCAATTTAATACTGA
>NTHP01001070.1:22793-43231 GCA_003416845.1 Oplegnathus fasciatus | reverse complement strand
TGATGAAGAGGACTGTTGACATACAAATTGTCATTGAACCAGAACATTTAGTGGTCGATTCATGGATCAGACACTTGTTGTGATTTTTGCGGTTAATCACCTTGTTAGAGAACAGCATGTTATGCAATAAGTACTGAAACATTGAACAGTTGGACATGTGCATTCAAAAGTTTAGAGGAGGTCAAATTAAGTTCACCTGTAAAGGTTATAGTGCATTTTAGGTGCATTCTGAAATTTCATCCGAAAGCCGAATATCCCTAACTTTTTGTGAGTAGTGTATGTGTATTTGTCTGTTCTGGCCTCAAATTAAATAGCATTACTAGTTCCTCAAGTAATTACTTCTCTCTTTCTAAGGAATGCAGGGAGGAGGGGTGAAAGGGGGGCATCTGTGTTTGTGCCATACAGCTATCTTTATGTTATCATTAATATTTCTTCTTATTGCAAGCTATGATCAAGTTATTGGCTAAACAAATGCATATTCACGTTCTAAGTTTTATTAGTTCTTGAACAAGACCAAACATGCTATGGTTAGGCTAGATTAGAGAACTAATATAATCTGTTAGTTTAAATTCAGGATCTTATTATGCTGGCATTGAAATCAACACATTATAACAACGTTTTGTAGACCTTTGCATTGTTCATTAAATATATCACATATAATGAATGTAGAGTCAAATTAAAGTCAATTCAGATTCAACAGAGGATTCCTTGATCCTCTGAGTTCAGAGTGGTCAAGTGAGACCTGGTCCTTGGAGTCTTTGCCATCACTTTATGACCGTCGCAAATTGTCTTTTCCATTCCATTAGAGGCATTTCCTGTGGTAGACCCACGTTTTATATTCAGAGGTCATGTGGGCCTGGAGTTCAGGGGAGATTCGTCCAGTTTGAGTTAAAACAAAACACTGTTCCTGACAGGGCTCTGTGGACAACAACTTCAGAGAAGGTTCATTATTTCTCAATGACAAATGTAGATTGTTCATTATAAGTTTATCGGTTCAGCACGCTACACAGCAAAGAGAAAAAGCTAAAAGGGACAGTGATGGAGCACGGGCGAAAACATGAGTCAACCTTGGTTGAATTGTGGGATTTGAATGGATTCAAAACTGATCCTGAATTGGCCCTCTTCCTCTTAGACAGGTATGTAATATGTCTGTTTTATTTATGAAATACATTTCTGTGTACAGTCCATGGAGGTATAACGTTAGGTCACGGTGGATATTACTGTAATACAACTGGCGTATAACGTAACATTTTATGTTGGCCTTGCTACCAAGCTGTATCTGTTGGCTTATTATTATGAAGACATAACATTACTAGGGAATGTTGATAACTTTAGCTTTCTCAACAAAATGACTATTACCGAGTAACTGAAGCTGTTAGTTGCAGGCTTACATGTAACCTAGCTATATGAACAGTACTAAAACAAAGTTGACTTTTTTCACCATCGTCATGTTACAGTTATTAATCTTACATGGCCACAAATAGATACATTACCTCATCGCTATGCATCCTGCAAACAGCTGTTTTTAAAAAAGAAATAAAGGAGGTATGTTTTGTTTCCCTTTCATTTGTTGGACAGTTAGTAGGAACAACACTGAAATAAAAGCCTGCTGTTGTGGCATATCCCACACATATGCTATGACTGTGTGATATCCTGTGGGCTGGGCATGTTTGTGATAGCCTTCACCTTATCTGGACTGAGTTGTACTATGTCCCTGCTGATGATGCATCAGCTTTGTTCAAGTGCTTTAGGTCCACACAGATGTTTATTTTGCCACTTTTTTTAGTGGTGCGGACCAACTGGAGCCCACCATTCTGTTGGGCAGAACAGTCATCAAATATTCAGCTCTGATAAGGCTGTGTGTAAAGCTCCTTTTGTATGAAAACATGCAACCGATTAAGACAAAGATATAAAAAGAGTAGCCTATTGCATATAATAAAAGTGGTGCAGGGCTGTAGAAGATTAAATGAAAAGATGAAAACTAAACTGAAGCAAGAGAAGAGAAAAACTTTGTCTATTATAAATATTTAGCCTATGAACAACAGCAGTAAATAATACACAGCAGAAGAAATCTCTGCAGTAGAGAATAAATTCATTTTGTCTAATCAATTCACATACATTGTATATTACATTGTATGCAGGGGTGTAGCTACCGGCAACTTTTAAGGTGGAACGTTTTCTTGCATATTACTCAATGCATGAGTTGACATCGTGAATCAGTCAACACACCTTAAATGTCAATATGACAACTTTGACCATTCTGTTTGTTTTTATTGGCTCTCTTGCATGACATACACTTTAGTGATGATTGGATTGGATTATTGGAAGTGGCGCAGGGTCTATCAGGTGGGCTCCGGCAGGACTACGCATATGATTGTATGTGTGTGTATGCCACCCGCCAAAGTGGCTAGTAAGAGAGACTGTGTTACCTGCCACTGCTGAATTCCACCCGCATTTGGCAGGTGGGCGGGTGCTAATGTCAAGCCCTGGCTGTCACACCTCAAAGCCACCACGGACCCACTCCTGGACCCCCTGCAGTTCGCCTACAGAGTCAACAGGTCTGTAAACGATGCAGTAAACATGGCCTTCCACTTCATCCTCCAGCACCTGGACTCCGCAGGAACCTATGTAAGGATCCTATTTGGGAACTTCAGCTCTGCTTTTAACACCATCATCCCAGCTCTGCTACAGGACAAGCTCTCCCAGCTGAATGTGCCTGACTCCACCTGCAGGTGGATCACAGACTTCCTGTCTGACAGGAGGCAGCATGTGAAGCTGGGGAAACATGTCTCGGACTCCCGGACCATCACCACCGGTTCCCCTCAAGGTTGCGTTCTTTCCCCTCTACTCTTTTCTCTGTACACCAACAGCTGCACCTCCAGTCATTAGTCCGTCAAGCTCCTGGAGTTCGCGAATGACAGCACCCTCATTGGGCTCATCTCTGGCAGGGATGAGTCCGCCTACAGATGGGAGATTGATCATCTGGTGACCAGGTGCCGTTAGAACAACCTGGAGCTCAACACTCTAAAGACAATGAAGATGATTGTAGACTACAGGAGGAACCCAGCCCCACCCGCCCCCATCACCCTGCGTGACTCCCCAGTTGACACTTTGGAGTCATTCCGCTCCCTGGGGACCATCATAACCGAGGACTTCAAGTGGGAGCTGAACATCAGCTTCCTCACCAAAAAAGCCCAGCAGAGGATATACTTCCTGTGGCAGCTGAAAAAGTTCAACCTGCCAAAGACAATGATGGTGCATTTCTACACTGCCATCGTTGAGTCCATCCTCACCTCCCCATCAGCATCTGGTACTGTGCTGCTACTGCCAAGGACAAGGGCAGACTGCAGCATATCATTCGCTCTGCAGAGAAGGTGATTAGTTGCAATCTACCCTCTCTCCAGGACCGGCACACTTCCAGGACCCTGAAGCGTGCAGGAAAGATTGTGGCCGACCCCTCCCCGGGGGTCAAACTGGACACAAACTGTTTCAGACACTCCCTTCTGGCAGGAGGCTGCAGTCCATCAGGACTAAGACCTCACGCCATAAAAACAGTTTCTTCCTGAGTGCAGCTGGCCTCATCAACAAGGCCTGGGACCCCCACTGACACTGACTCTATTCCCACCACCCACACTAGAGGTTACATTACAGTTTTTCTCAGTTGCTTTGGTACATTGCTCAGATCAGAATTGAAATTCTGTCACTTGTACTATGTACAATTGTCTGCTGTTTCCTACATTATCAGTTGCTTATGTCATGTTGATCAAAATGTATTATCCTGGTTCTCTGTTGAGTAGTCTCACCCCCAGAACATCCAAGCATTAGTTCGCGGCATAAGGAGGTGTGGAAAGACTGCACTACAATTTCCCATACAGCTCTGCATGTACAGTTCTGACTAAGGGGTGTTTCCTATGTTTGCATTTTGTATTTTCTTCCTTTGTGCTATGCAGTGCTGTGAAACAGTCTTGTCATTGTCATCAAAATCTTTGCCATAGCTTACATCAGAAAATACTTACAGAGTACACTGTTATGTTGACAACATGGCTAAGCATTTTGACTATCTTGTTTGTAAACAATGACACAACGACTTGTCATTCTGACGGTACTGACATGTTCATTGACATAAATATTTACTTTTGAGAGATAAACTAAGGATTTTGAGCAAGTTACAGGCTTTTGCAGGTAATCCATCGTGTGGTGCTGTTTGTATGAATTGTTTTGAGAAATGCACTTACTGTTTTGCAAATGTTAAGGATGATTCAAGAAACGTACCAAAGCAACTGAGAAAAACGGTAACATAGCCTATACACCTGAATCAATGTGTTACATTAATGCACACCTTTTGGACTGTACCTTGCACATTGCAAATATTCTTTATTCCTCAACTTAGTCAAATATTGTGAACTTTTCATATATTTATTTTATTTTATATTTTCATATTGTACATATTGTCTCTGTCTTCATTTTATAATATTGTATTTATTTATTTATTTTTATATTTATTTTCTATTTTCTATTGTATTTATGTTACTTGCAGTACTTGCTTTCACCCTTTCTTATATTTTTCTACTTACTATGTTTATTGTAATGCACCAACATACCCAGACAAATTCCTTGTATGTGTAAACCTACTTGGCAATAAATCTGATTCTGATTCTTGTGTTGTGTAACTTGATTAGCTAGGTCTTCAAAGGTGAGCGAACTGAAGAAAGGTTCTGCTTCTTTCCCCATGGCGTACAGCAGCAAGTTAACATGCACGAAAACAGGAAAGCCTCTGTCAGCTGACTTAAGTTGGTTACTGGGACTTCTGACACCGACATGAATGTCTCTAACTCTACTTTAATAATCTAAAGTAGCTCTATAACAACATGACAGCTCTGCTGGCTGAAGCACATATCCCTAATAAACTTCCTGTTTATGTGTTGCCCCAGAGATAATGGGAAATGTTTTGCAGGTACCAAGGTGTTCAGAGACAGACCTGATTGTAGCATTAGGATTCCCCTTATTTCTAGTTAACTGCCGAGTGTCCACATACTTTTGACATACTTTGATAACATACAGACGGGTGACAAATTAAGGAAAAACCTAAATATCATACATATCAAATGCAGATGCTTCCATATAGGTGAGAAGCGTTTTGCTGGCATGGTTTGGGTCCACTTGTGGCCTTAGAGGGAAGGTCGATGCAAATCAATAGAAAGTTATTCTGAGTGGTCACCTTTATACTTAAATAAAACATTTCTATCCTGATTGGGGTGGTCTCTTCCAGGATGACAATGCCCCCATCCAGAGGGCACTGAATGGTTTGATGAGTATGAAAATGATGTGAATCATATGCTACGGCTTTCGCAGTCACCAGATCTCAACCCAACTGAACACCTATGGGAGATTTTGGACTGATGTGTGAGACAGCGCTCCCCACCACCATCATCAAAACACCAAATGAGGGAATATCTTTTGGAAGACTGGTGTTCATCCCTCCAGTAGAGTTCAGAGACTTGGAGAATCAATGCCAAGGAGCACTGAAGCTGTTCTGGCAGCAGGTGGTGGCCCAACACCTTACTAAGACACTTTATGTTGGTTTTTCCTTTGTCACCTGTCTGTAGTTCTAAGTAGAGCTAACATCAATCAAATGGCACGTGCGCTGTTGCTCAAAATTCCGACATTTCCGATAGTACTTAAAGGCAGCAGAGGGACCGACAGTCTGCTCATACTCACAAGAGCCCCTTTGTCATCTTTCTTTTTTACTCCTCCTTCTTATTACTTTTTCTTTCTCTGAGTTCACGACTGTGACATGGACCTCAAAACCGACAAAATAGCCTGATAAAGTGTTTAAACGGGCTCACCTCAGATTTGTGAGATCTTTAAGATTTTTAGCCTACTTCTATCGGCTGGTCATTGAAAAAACAAACTAGAGAAGAAGGGAGGAGGAGGAGGGATTTCCCTGCTTCAAAAAAAACTTTTTCCTCCGGTTTCCATTAGCTGCTGGAGGGAGGAGGGCGGGTGTCTGGACATTCCTCTCATACTGCAGACCAGGCAGGGGGGAGCTTCCTGCCACTTCTCCTATATTGCTTCTAGTTCTTACGGTTTAACATGATATTTACGGGGAAGGACGAAGACTTTGTGGCCGCGAACAACCTCCTATTCCCGGAGAAAGGATTAAACTTCGCAGCGAGACTCACGATTGAACGACGGCAGCGAGTTTTATTGTAGAGGGATATTTTCTGCAGCCAGAGGAGCCGCTTCAATCCCACATTAAAGGAGACAAATAGCAGAAAGGATGTTTCACTGAAAAGGACCGAAAAAGTAAACGGAAAAAGCTCCACAGAAGGTAAGATTGTACGTTTACTGGCATGTAGGCCTACTGTAGTTAGGAAGTTATGAAGTTTGATTAAAGTATGCGTCGGTCTCACTGTGGCGTATTCCAATAGTCTAGTGAAAACTTACAAACGGATGTCACAGAGAAAACTCATGTAGGCTTTAGTAGCCTTATTATTCTTTTGTATCAAGTCAATCAGAACAAAAAATTGTTAACAGTTTCAGAAAATGAAACTTGTTAATAAAACGTGTTTTATCCCCTCTTCATGGCAGTCACACTGGTTTCATACCTCATTCAGTGGTGGGTTCTGTGAATTAATGACTTTAAGTGACTGAGTATTTTATGCACATACCGGTAACTGAGGCTTGGATAATATGAAGTGTAGGTGGGTGTTTCCTTAACTGCATCCCTGCCTGTGTTATCAGAGGTGCTTCTGTTCACTGCTTTTTCAGCTTTAAGTTTTCATTTTCCAGTGTGGGGGCCGCACAAGGGGTCCATGAAGTGGTTCCAGGTGGTCCTTAGGGACATGGAAAACATTTGTTTTGCTTGGTCACTGGTATTGCATACACAAGGTTTCACGGAGAATGTGTTCATGTGCTCATTGTAAAATGCTTAACTTGAGATTTCTATCACAGTTTGCAGTAATATGATTTTATCCAACAGGTTGGTTAACCAGGGTTTGGTCTGTAAGCACTGCAACATGTTGCCTTTGACCTTTGACCTGTAGAAAAATTATCCATATCACTAGTTCGGAGAGAAAGAGTTTGCATGTCTAGTATGTGTGAAAATTGCCCAGATAAGATTTAAAGCTGGAGGAATATTCTTTTAGAATGTTATATAACATAATGTTATATGTGCAGTTCTCTCTTTTGCATGTCTTTATTTCTCAGAAACAGAGAGACACATAATACCCATAACATAAGACAGACTGTGTGTGTATACAGTATATTTTTTCATTAAACACACGTTTGAAGTACATTAATCCTTCAACCATGTGAATGACATTAAAGCTGTAAAATTGGGGACGTCTGTGAATGATCCAGTGTGTGAGTGGCAGCTGGCGATTCATCTTAGAATGTTAAGGAGGTTAAACCGTGGCACATGACCTCAAACACACTGAGGTTACTGCTTGAGGGAAGAAATTCCCTATTCAACCTTTTAAAGTTCAGGTTCAGATTAAAGGGGCAGCCCATCTCCATCTTGTGGCTCTGCGAGCTATTACTACTATGTTATCTTATAGAACACAGGGCTGTCCATTGTACAATGTTGTATGAGTGTTTATTTAAATAAATATAGCAAGGGATACATTTTATTAGGAATTTATTATTGAAAATACAAAAAACTACAACTACAAAATCTGTAAAAACAGAACTGTGATACAGAAATTGTAAAGTAACTTATATTGATGGGATTTCAAAGAGGATTTCTGAAACTGATTAATTACAGGTATGGTTCCATTAATTTTCATGAAGGGTATAATGTTATATTTTGGAGGGAGGTTGCACAAGTCTGTTTTGAGCTTCTTCACTGATTACCTTCCTATAGTAAAAGTAGACAAGTTAGTAAGGCTACGGAAAATTTGCCTAGTGACGACTTTGGTTGTTGCCATCTGTGAGGCCACAACGGCTCCTCAAGAGTCTCTCTGTATTTCCATGTAGGAAATATTTGAGTGTGAATGAAAAACCCCTACAGATTAGAGACTGAGGGGCCCACTGGGTTTGACTCAGAGCCCAGAAATTCCTCTCACTGCTCTGCTTCTCTGTGATATAAACACTTTTCTCTCTACTTTTACCACTTTCTTCCAGCTTCTGCCTCTCTCCCTCTCGTTTTCTTGTTCCTCTGCCTCTTCATTTGTCTAACTTCCTGTCATCTGCTCTGCCTATTTTTATTTTTTGTTCAATGACCTGGCTTGCTGACTTGACTAAATCTTGCATTGGAAAGAAAGCTTTTCAAATCATCTCCTAGTTTGAATGGGACTGTAACAGATTTCTGAAATGGAATATCATGGAATTCAGGGGATTTTAATGCATGTTGCTGAAAGACTAGGGAATACGACTATGATTTTACACACAGATCACTTTGAAGGAATAGTCCAGAAAGTATTACTATGGATCACTCATGGTGGTTTTCAGTCTGGTTTGCTTAAAAGACCTTAAGGAATAAAAGTTGGAAAAGTCCCCTGATTAATTTATGGAAAGTTAAGTCACATCCACGTGTGGGAAACATTCAGGTCCTAATCCTTCTGAAGAACATCCAGTGAAGGCTGTTTGCTTTCACAGTACACTTCTCATAACAAAAACCATCAGTTAGTAAAAAAAAGTTCAAACTTGAACAGAAATGGAGACAGGAAAACAACATTCTTTGATCATCTAGCCTAATGTATGTGTAATTCTGTGGTTTATCACTGAAGTGTATGAACTACACTGCAGACTGGAGTCTCTGTTAACAGTGACAAACAGGGTGACAGCTGTCTCATATGAACAGGTCCGACGCAGGTTGAATGTGCAGTAGATCCATGTATACGTTTGTGTCCTGTATGAAATGGCTATATCCTCACCAAGCTTCATTATCATAAACTACTGTATGATGAACTGGTCATGGGCCACATGTGCATGCACTGCCTCACTCCCTCTTCCTCACTCCTGCGGTTTTCATGCTGACTTAAGTCTTCTTGCCTATGTAGTTGCTGTGGCTGCTTTGACTTACAGTATGTTGGTGTTCAAGTCTGTTGTAGTGTAAAGCATTGTAAAATGGCATAAAATGTTGTTAATTTAGGTTCCTCGCACAGTGCCAGGGGTAGTAGCTCAGTCTGTGGGGACTTGGCTTGGGAACCGGAGGGTTGTTCAGCTCTGACCAGTCAACAGGGAGTGTGGACTTGTAGCTGGAGAGGTGCCAGTTCACCTCCTGGGCACCACTGAGGTGCTTGTGAGCAAGGCACCGAACCCCTAACTGTTCGGGGCACCATCCGAAGAGGCAGCCCCCTTGCTCTGACATCTCTCCATACGTTCGTGCATTTGTGTATTTCGGACCCGTGTGTATAATAATAACAAAAGAGTGAAAAACTTGAATTTCCCCTAGTGGGATTAATAAAGTACGTCTTCTTCTTCTGATAACTATTAGATATAAATGATCCTGGCCATTCAAATTAATGTAAAAACCGTGAATGTCGCGCAGCTTTTAGTATGACGTCATTATATAGACATCATATAGTTCCAGGGGGTACTGAGAATTCCTCTCAACACCCCCTGTAACATACCTGTAACAGGTGTAACAGGTAACATTTTTTTTTCTGTGTTGCATTCAGGTTGTGTTAGGGCTCAGTCATTGTTCACAGCTAAGTCATGGCTCCAATGTCCACAGGAGACGTTTCAGAAGCGGAGTGTCTGTTCTTCAGCAGTCTATAATCGGTATGGAGTAGCCTGTCCACATTAAGCCAGTAAAATTCATAAATGCACATTTTCTGTCCATTTCAGCCCTCCATCTTCACTAGGCCAGAGTGGCTTTGGAAACTGAGTATATGAGCTGCGATCAAACCACTAATTGATACTCGTTCTGTTGTCTGACAGGAACAGAAATATATTTAAATGAGAACAGCTATGTGAATTTGGTGGTAATAAAACACAATTATGCATACACATTCTTTTCGTCAACTGTATACAGCTGTTTTATAAATATATATGTATATATATATATATATGTATATATATATATAAGTTTTATAAATCTCAGTCATTGTGGAACTGGATGCAGGTGCACAAGCTAGTGCTGGGAAGGTCGAGTGTTATGTTGCCTCAATATACCTGGGTCTGCACCACAAAATGTATTCAACTTGTGAGTTTTTTGCGGTTTTCCACAATTAAGTGTTGCACACCTTTTGGACCACAAGAGTGCAAGGGGCAATAACAAGATGTGTGGGTATTGAGTTGACTTTACTTATTGTGACAATTGTGTCAATGATACTTATGTATTATTTTTACAGTATTTTTCACAATATTTAAATCAATATGCAAAACAATCATTAATATACTTGATTTCTCTATAATAAATAATCAGGTGAATATACAAAATGACACTCCCTGGCCTCTTAATCCTGGGTGAAATGAAGTCATCAGTTTCTTGTTGTAAAGTGAAGTCAGAATCTGAAACGAGAGTTTTCAGTTCAAAGGGGTGGGGGTTTACATTGACAGAGGAATGAAGAGAGAAAGTCAGCTGGACATCTACCTTGCCCAGACAGAAAAGAAAAAACTAAAAAAAAAGACGATTTCTCTGTTCTTCCTCACAGAGAGAGAGAGACAGAGAGAGAGGGACAGAGTTTGACGGCATCACCTGAATGCAGTGTTTCCCACACATTGGTTTATTTGTGGCGGCCCGCCACAATATTAACATTGACCGCCACATATTGATTTTCCATTTTTTTTTTACCTCCTTGCCCCACTCTTGCGCTCTCTCTCTCTCTCTCTCTCTCTCTCTCTCACACAAACACCTTGACAACAGACCTGTCCGTGAAGAGCCCCTCCTCTCTGTACACACTCTAAATCAAAACTATGGCGTTTAATTAGTCTCAAAACCCGTGCACATATATAAAACAGGTGCGTGCACGTGATACGAGCACACTGAACAGAATCCGTGAAACCCGTGCATGCACAAGCGTGGTCCCGCAAACACGGGGCTCTGACGACCGTGAGCTCGACCCTCCCTACGTGCTCGCAACTGCTCAATACTCACTCGCTCATGAAGTTGACTTTTGAGACTTTGGAGGTGGGGATGGAATAGGCAGTGGCTGATGTGGCCCCTCCTTTGATTCCTTTTATTGGTCACTTTCAAGCCCCCCCGTCAGCTACCACTACAAATAGAATCTAATTCTGGGGGAAACACTGGAATGTATCAATTAGCTGTGTCGGACCATGTCAAAGTAAAAAGTAATGGTTTATCAGGAGGTAAAAGGTTGCAATTAAAGTCACAGTACTTCTGTCACCACACAGTTATTGTGCAATATAGATGTTTGGGCTTTTAAGACACTTTCATGTCAAGGGTTCCAGGGTTAATTTGTTTGTCATTGTACACCACATGGTTGTATAATAAAATACAAGCTGTAGTCCCTTTCATGCTACACACAAAAACAAAACAAAAAAATATTATGATGAGTCTCACAGCCTGAGGAAAGAAGCTGCTCTGCAGTCTGGTGGGATGGCAGCAGATACTCCTGTGTTGCTTGCCAGACGGCAGCAAGGTGAACAAGCTGTGGCTGGGGTGGGTATTGTCTTTTAGTATCCTTCGGGCTCTGCTCTGGCACTTCACTTCACTGACATAACTTATTTTCGGTAAATGGGTACCAGTGATGCTGTGAGCGGTTTTAATCACCCTCTCCAGAGCCCTCCTGTCCTGGGCTGTGCACATCCCATGCCAATTTGTAATGTTTCCAGTCAGGATGCTTTCTGTTGCTCCTCTGTAAAAGTTAACAAGACAGTTTCCTTAACGAATACAGCCGTTTCTGAGCTTTGTTTCTCAGGATGGAGATGTGGGATTTCCATGACAGGTTCTCTGTGATTCTGATTCCCAGGAACCTAAAACTGTTTACATCAGTGGAGCTGAGGTGAAGCAGGTAGACAGGGGTGTGTGTCTTCGTCTCCTTTTTTCTAAAATCAATGAACAGCTCCTTGGTTTTGCTGATGTTGAGCAGTAGGTTGTTCTATGTGCATTCTGCAAGATTGTTGATTTCCTCCCGATATGAAGTCTTATCATTGTTTGAAATCCAGCTGATGATGGTAGTGTCGTCTGCAAACTTCACACCAGAGTTCTCTCCATGTCAGGGACTGCAGTCATGGGTGTGCAGCATGAAGAGGAGGGAGCTGAGCACACAGCCCTGGGGGGCTCTGGTGTTGAGCACTAGAGTGGAGGAGGTGTGGCTGCCAATCCGAACTGTCCGTGGTCTGTTTGTGAGGAAGACGCAAGGTGGCAGCAGAGTGCTTGAATCCTGATGACAGGATTTAACTATATACCCCCTTTGACCACAATGTGGCAGCAATGGCAGAGTGGCACTGCCTGTATTCTGGCTGGTTGACTCCACGGGAAGTGGCACTGTGGAACCAGATTTATGTATGTTGTTGTTCCTTAACAGCTCTTCTGTGAACTAAATGAAATAAACTAAAGATGTGTAACGTTAAGTTACTCTTTGACATCCCCAAATACCTCCAGTCAGCACATCCACGCAATTTTTATAAGATGTGATTTCATTAAAGCTGTTTACAAGCAATGCTTATATTGATGGTGGACAGTTCCAGAGAGGTTTTTCTAAGAGTTTCATGACAGCCTATCTTTAAATCATCTCAAAAACTTCTGTTTGTATTATTTTTCATTCAACTCCTAAAGATTTAAACTATACCCAGTGCTCGGTACACAGCACTTCTAAATTTTACTCTGTGGTGTACCGTTACTTTTTCTTGCGAACCGGTACTTCTCTTTTCTGCCCTCTCCATCAGGTTCTCTGGGCGATTCATAATGGCCCTAAATAAACTGCATTACCCAGGGGGCACTACATGACGCTCACCTCTTCCCGTTCTCGCCTGCCTTCTTTTCTCTGTTGGCGACTAGTGTAAGTAACGAGCGTGGTGATGTAGAGGTGCTTTGTTTGTGACACACTAAAAATAGAGAGAAGAGAAAGTATCCAGGGATTTTGCCGGGAATACAAGGAACTAAGGGCATCCCGCCCTTCATTGCACCACACACTAAAGCTAGTGCACATAGTCAATATTTTACTGTAATAATTGAAATGGTTGTTCCCTTGGTTAAATATATGGATGCTGTGAACATCAGCAATATTAATATATCTATATTAATATATCTTTTATTCACTGGAGAAATTCAGAATGTAATACTTAATGATTTGCTGATACCGGCCAATACACACGCCAACATGTGAATAAGGGGAGTGCTGGCTCTTATTTTTTTTCCACTTCAAGCACTGACTATACTACGAAGCCCCGGAAGGGACATGAAAGAAAAAAAAAATGAAGGTAAAAAAAACAAAAAACTTACTTTTGCGAGATCTCACAAGACCTTTTTCATTTAGGTCAATGTACTTCTGGGTCATCTCGGCACCATAAACAACCACAACAATGGAGCGCACACACCCATGGGAGAGACTGATAGACTTTTATTTTGGGATTGGCCTCAAATATACAGACATTAAATCAGTTCTTGGCCGTAGGCACGGCTCTCACATAAGTGAGAGACATATGAAGAGAATACTTAAGAGAATTCTCTCGTCGCAAAGCGTACTCTGACATGATGGTCCTGGTTGAATTCATTAGCAACCCACAGCAGGAAATGTTCCAAATCCTCCTCCATGGCTCTTATTTTTTGCTGATTCCCAAATGGCCAAGCGATCAGAAAATAAATTGACATAAATGTTACAACTGTAACGCTTTAGAGTACAGCTTGCAACGTACAGTGTAATTACTCCGGAGTTACGGTATAATCTTTTGTACTAACGATGTACCAGTAACGTTACAGTACGTACCAATACATATATAGTATGCAGGTACTGGGGAAACAAGACGTGAAGTTATGGAATGAGGGGGTAACAATTTGGGATCTTACAAAGAACTTAAACTGTAGTTATTTTTTTAACTACTGGGTACATATTCTATTACTATTATAGGGTACAATATGACCATAAAACTGGGACAGACCTGACAAAGCATGAATTCAGACATTTTACAAATCGGCATCATGATGTACTTATTTTGGCATTCTTTTGATCTGCTTATTGCAATTAATTGAGTGTGCTCCATTGTTGTGGTTGTTTCCATGGTGCCAAACTGACCCGGAAGTACACTGACCTAATGAAAAAGTTTTGCGAGATCTCGGTGGTGGGGGTTTGGAGGCGGGCACCAGTGAACTCTCCTTGGCCGGTTTGATTTGTCCCATGTGGAAGGTTGGATGGACCCTGAGAGATCTGGGGAGTCGGAGTCGCACAGCCGCAGAGTTGACCACCTTGGCGATGGGGAAGGGACCCACAAACCAAGGCACCAGCTTGCGAGATTGCACTCTGAGCGGGAGGTCCTGCGTAGATAACCAAACCTTCTGTGCGGGCTGATGGACGGGCGCAGGGGTCCGTCAGTGCTCAGCTGTCCTTTTGTACCAGGCGGAGCTCCTGAGGAGGACCTGGCGGAGCCGGGTCCAAGTGCGGTGACAGTGGCGAACCAAGGCATGAGCAGAGGGCACAGAGACTTCAGGCTCCAGGGCTGGGAACAGAGGTGGCTGGTAGCTGTAGGCACACTGGAAGGGAGAGAAACCAGAGGCAGAACCAGGTAAGGTGTTGTGTGCGTACTCTGCCCATATGAGATGTTTGCTCCAAGTGGCCGGATTCTGGGAGATGAGGCAGCGAAGGCAAGTTTCCAGCTCTTGGTTTAGCCGCTCTGTCTGTCTGTTGGATTGAGGATGGTAGCTGGACATGAGGCTGACGGTGGTGCCGAGGAGAGAACAGAAAGCCTTTCAGAACTGGGAGGTGAATTGGGGTCCCAGTCCAACACCACGTCTTTGGGGAAACCATGGATGCGAAACTGATGTAATAGCATGGCCTCCGCCGTCTCCTTGATGAACAGGAGTGTGTGTCGTACCCCGGGGTGACAGGCGAGGCGGGAGGTGTGGGCCCAGTGAATCACCTGAGAGCGGAGGGTAGTAGGAAAAAACAACCGGTTCAGTGGACAACCATCCAGAATCAGAGAGTTGGTGGTGGTCTGTTTGACCCGCTTCTCTAACCCCCACGTAACCGCTCCCACCACACGGGAGGACAGGAGGATGTTAGTGGGAGCGTGGGGGGAAGAGTCAGGGTCAAACAGGCGGGACAGAGCATCAGGTTAAAGAAAAGAGAAGCCGCTTGGCCGTTTGAATGTACTCAAGGTTTTTGTGGTCCGTCCAAACCAGGAAAGGTTGCTACGCCCCCTCCAACCAATGATGCCACTCCTCCAGGGCCACTTTCACTACCGACAGTTCACATAGTAGTTCCTCTCTGCTGGGGACAGCTTGTGTGACAGGAGGGCGCAGGGGTGGAGTTTGTTGTCCTCTGGGGATCGCTGAGAGAGAACGGCCCCGATACTCAGATCCGAGGCATCCACTTCCACAATGAACTGTCAGCTGGGGTCCAGGAGAGTGAGGATGGGGGCTGAGGTGAAACTCTCCTTCAATTTGCAGAAGGCTTTTTCAGCCTGGGGAGACCACTGTAACATGAGGAGAGGTCAGTGCATGCAGAGGGGCGGCAACAGTGCTGAAGTTGTGTAAACGTTGGCAAACCCAAGAAACTGCTGGACCAGCTTACGTCTGGTGGGTGTGGGCCAATTGGAGATTGCACAGACTGGGTCCATCTGGATGTCGTTTTAGGAAACGATGACACCCAGGATGGTGACAGAGGGGGCGTGGAACTCGCATTTCTCAGCTTTGATTAAGAGCTTGTTGTCGAGGAGACATTGCAGGACCTGGCAAACGTGCTGGACATGGGTCTCCTCATGAAGATGAGGATGTCGTCCAGGTATATAAAGACGAACCAGTCCAGCGTGTCTCGGAGGACGCCGTTCACCAGGGCCTGGAAGACAACTGGGGCATTAGTCAGTCCAAAAGGCATCATTAAATACCCATAATGACCTGTGGGTGTGTTGAAGGCTGTCTGGAGGGGACTGACACTGGCTGGCGAGGAGGCTTGGAGTAAGAGACAGAAGAGAAACAGGTGAGTGAACATCCCTTGCCCCACCCCAATACCTCACCCGTGGACATGTCCATGTGTGGGTTATGCTGGATCAACCAGGGGAGACCCAGGATGAGGGGATGGTGAGGTAAGCTGAAGAGGTGGAAGCTGTGTTGTTCATGGTGTCCGTTAGCGAGTTGGATGGGTTGAGTGCGGTGAGTAACTCGGCACAACAGGCGACCATCCAGGGCATTGGCTTCCAGTGCTTTGGGCAAGGGGAAAAGTTTCAGTTCATGAAGCTCTCATCAGCCCCAGAGTCCACCTGGGCTGAGGTGAGTGGTCGAGAAGGGGAATCAGAGGAAGTGGTTCAGCTCACCAGTACCCTTGTCTTTACTGGGGAGCCTTGCCTTTTACTGGGCACGAAGATGTGGCAGACCGTTGAGCCTCTCACCCGGACTGCAGTGCAGAAGCTTGCAGCTCAAAGTGGAAGCCACAGGAATGGCCTGCAGTTCCCAGAATCCCCGGAGAACCGCTCTGGCCAGGGGAGGTGTGGAGCTGGAGAGGAAGCAGGGGCTGGACTATGCAAGGGAGCTGGAACTGGAGCTGGGACCAGAACTGGATTGGGACTCGGAGCTGGATTAGGAGCTCAGGTGGAGCTTCAAGAGTCTCTAGGCGGGTGGAGAGTTGTTGGAGAGCTGATAAGAGCCTGGAAACTCTCGTGCCGCTCCGAGAGCTCCCGTATTCTGGTGCAGACAGCAGCAACAACCCATGGATCGGAGCCGGCTGAGTCCATAGTGGCCAGTTCGTACTGTAACAACTTGTATCACAGGTGAAAACAGGACTCAATAGCACGACTCGGACACACAGCAGGTAGAGAATCAAAAAACTAGTTCTTTACAAAGTTCGGCACGCAGGCAGTAGAACAGACAGACAAAATCCGGCAGGGGTTGGGCAGAGGCGAAGTCAGAGGACTAGAGCAAAAGACAAAAACCAAGAACACTAAACACTAAGAAAGATGCTGGAATGCTTGACACAGAGGACAAAGACGAACTGGCACAGGGAGAGGGGAAACACGCAGACTAAATACACAGGTGACTGACGCTAATGAGGGGCAGGTGAAACTAATCAGGGCGGGGCAGGTAATCATGCAGGCGGGAAACACACAAGGGCAGGAAGTGAAGCGTCTGAAACGAGAGGAGAGGTAAGTAACACAAAATAAAACAGGAAATGTGCAACACAGAACAGAAACATGACAAAGACAAGACTAACGTAAGGGATGGGAAGTCACACAGACAGCCTGTTTCTAGCCATAAATATCTGGCAAAAACGTTGCCAATAAAGTATTGTAAAATTGCTGTGAAGTAGCTACTGTAAAATGAATTACAGTATATTACAGGATACCTTTTACAGGTTTTTGTTTTTGTTTTTTGTTTGTAAATTACAGCAATTTGTTGTTTTTTTTAACAGAAAAACTCTTGTATTCTATTCAAATTACAGAAGTTACCTGGTAACTAAAGTTGCCAGTAAATAGCTGTTAATTCTTCACAATGTTGGTGTAGAATGTTTTTACAGTTAATTTTCATTTTTTACATGAGCAGCTTTGCAAATTATACATATTGTTAAGGGTTTTGAATGAGACCAGGCTTGCTGTTAATCCAAAATTCATCAACATTGCATTAGATTCTCTTCACCTGTTAAATAAAACTAGAGTCAAGGCTGCAACAAAACAAAAATTTTATTAAAACTCAATACATCTTAACAAAACTTACAGAACCTGAGGTGACTGAAAATTGTCTTAACCGATGTGTGTTGGTGATCATTACCTTCAGCGGCGGCGCTCACTGCACGTGGTTTCCCTTTGCATCTGTAGCTAAATGATGCAACTATGTTAATGGAGGTTTTCTTCCGACAGTAGGAAACAGCTGAAGACTTTATTTGCCTCGTTTTTCATTTATTTCATTTACTTTCATTTAACAGGTAAATTGACTTATCAAACTGACTTTTCACAATCCACTCAGTTCTTCTGATAAATTCGACATCATGTTTCACAAAGATATGATTTAAGTAAATCATATCAGAAAAATTGCGTGGACGTGCTAATTGGCGTTTTCGGAATGTCAAACAGTAACGTGACACATTTTACTTCAGTTTATTTAGTTCACTTAGTTCACAGAAGAGCTGTTAAAATTAAATATCAGCCGAAATGAAAAGTCTTTCTTTCGGAGTCATACAAAGTCATACATTACGATTTACGTTATGATTTGTACATTATCTGTTAAATTGAGCAATATGTTAATGGAGTCTGGAAAGTAGTAAGGCCGGCAGTCGTTGCAATGGGCCTTCGGAGCAGTGGGCTTTTGTTTTTGGGATAACAGGCCATCGGACTATGGGCTTTCATTCTAATAGGATATTTTTTTAACTATTGGGGTTTCGGAATAATGGGCCTTCGTACAAACAGGCAGTCCCCCTATTCTGCAGGCAATAGGGCTAATGCATGTAGCTAGCTTTAGCTTCACTTAAGCTGGATTTAGTTAGCTAATGTTTGCTAAAAAAAAATGGTGCAGACTGAGCTCATACTGAATCCTAAATCTGGCTAGGTTCAAAACACAACTTCGCTAAAATAATGGGAAATCACAGTCATTCACACAAATATGTTAACTAACAAGTTTAATCACGTTTTAATTTTGTAGGCTATTTACTATTTTCAAAATATGTTACTGTGGAAAATGCTGACATCTAGGCCTACTGTAATTTTTTTGGACCCATGATGCATTGCGATATACTGTTAAACTAAAACAAACAAAACAAACAAAATGGTGAGCCATACTTTGTAAAAATATCATATGCGCTTAATTTCTTCAGTGAAAAAAAAGACACCTTGAGGAATTCAGAAATGTATCATATGTTGGGTTTTTTTTTTTAAATTGATAACAAGAAAGCAGACACAGACGAAAAACGAAAGCAGGAAACAAAGTCCTTTAAACGGGCTATTGGCGTGCGGAAATATCTCTGTTCAACCAAATGGAGATACAAGATACACAGGAATTCTAAATTAATCCATTAATTAAAACAGTTGTATGGGAACATAATTATTAGGAGACAGGTTTGCCTTCCCCTGCCGCTCCACGTGAAGTTCTGCTCTGTTACATTAAAATTACCAGTTACTGTACTGTATGAGGAGCAGAAACGCAGGGCTCGGCTTTCGCAGCCCTCACAGCAGCTGTGTTCACTGCAGTCTGCACTACTCAAGTTATTTGTCACATATAATCATACAAGGTATAATCATTAGAGCCTGACCAGTTTAATCGGCTGATTTTGGCCTATCACAGATATATCGGAATTGCCGTATATGTTGTCCGATTTGCGCCGATATGAAAACTTTATTTTTACAGAACATAATGCAGAGAAAGATTCTTGGGGTTATTTAGAAATTGTGTTATCACATAGTTTGTCCAGCAGGGCGCACTCTGACTCCATTGTTTACAATCCTCTCAGCACTGTCTGAGCACATGTAGCAGAGTTAAGCATCACAGCTGAGCAGACCGTGGTGCGGAGTCGAGTGTTGAGTTGCTGTTTGTGAAACACACTGCTGGAGAGTTAATAAACAATGAGCCCATCATTTACCCCTTTCAATATAACTCTAATATAACCCTGTCCCTGACAACCATCACGTCACTCATGCTTATCACGCCTGTTTGCTACGTTAGCGAGGTAGCCAGCTGAGTCAGTAATGTAGCAGATTGAAATGTTAGCATCAGAGCATCTCTTCCCTTCACTCTCCTGTGATAACCGTCATGTCACTCATACTTGTTGCTACATTACCTAGCTAGCTAACCACATAGCTACTTTCATATCTCATCAGTTGAGTGGAATCTAATGTGTTAACATCTTAGCCCATTCTGCCGTTACATTAATAGGAATGCAACGGTAACGTTACACGTATTCAGACTGTTTTGTTCAGGACTCTCAGTTTGGTAACGTTGCGCCCTCCAAACTGAACAGTTCCAGTCCGTGCATTTACAAAATGTAAAATGTAAAAGACTGTTTTTCCATCGGATTCGTTGAAATACGTTTGTATCAGAGGCGCTGTTCATCTCTGCACTCGAACTATGAGTTAATGTTTGTGAGCAGTGTATCAACAGCCAAATATCGATAAAGATGACGTGTTTTGATAAGCAAGAAAAAAACGTTTCTGACTGGAGTTCAGTCCATTAGCTTGATGGAGTTGAGAATGTGGTTTATTAGTGAGGACATCAGACATTTTACCAGTGACTTCACTCATTACGTTACCTAAGTTTTTTTTATATACCTAAATATAAAGATAAATTCATCATTAGTGAAGATTAAGCTATTTAGAATAGAATATGCAATGGAAACTAGTTTGGTTCCAGATCACACTTTTTAAAATTTATTTATTTTAATTAAAAAAAAAAAAAA
>NTHP01001069.1:55910-69045 GCA_003416845.1 Oplegnathus fasciatus | reverse complement strand
CGAGGCGTCTAAACAGAGAATATAGAGGGGCGTGATATTTAAATGACGATTGTTTTCAGCCGCCACATTTATCAACGTTCTTACGCTGGGATTGGCGAGATACGAACGTTTCATGAATCACACGTGAACCCCGTCGTAAGATGATTTCTGCACTCGGATCTGCGCTGGTTTCTACGCTAGATTGATAAATGAGGGCCAATGAGAGCGCTGAGAGTGAACCAGAACAGTAAAGTTGTGTCCAGACAGATAAACAACGAGCTGAAACTCTGAATTTAACAGTTTGCTGCCGCACTTGCTGCTTGTTTCTATACTGTGTTTACTTCAGAATATTTACCTTGAAAAACATCTAATATGATAAACACTTGAAAGCCGTCTGCAGTGATGGGGAATTACAATCTACGAAAACCAACTCAAGATGATGAATTTCGTCATGTATGTCATTCATTTAGTTTTTATCCTTGAATCTTCCAAAATATTAAAAACAAACCAGATTTGAGAACAAAGATGAGCTTCAGCTTGTTCTGGCTGTAGCTGCGGATGTAAATCTCTGATGAACACAGGAAGTCAGCGAGGAGGTGACGCTGCAGCTTGTAACTGCTTGTAAACTGGACCTGAGAAGGTGTAAAGATAAAAGTCTGATCTGTGATGATGCCGAGGGTCAGAGGTCACAGCGTGCCCCACCTACATCGATCCGCCCCTTACAGAAAGTGGAGGAACAGATGGAGTCCTGGAGCCATCAGGGATCTATTAGTGACCCAGAAGCCAAATGTGAGTTCAGTAACTCGACACCGGAGCAGACCACATGGAGCTTATTGACCTGTTAGTCCTCAAACCGGATAAACATCAACACAAGCCACAGACCAGGTCCAGGTCCAGGACCACCCATTCATGGATCTAAAGGTTTCTCATATACTCAGCATTTCAGAATAAAAGCTTCTGGGAAAGGTTAATACACAGAAATCAGCACAGGTAGCTCCTTAAACCCCTTTAAGTAAAACTGTCACTACCACAGGGGGAAAAGTCGTGCATTCAGATTCTTAATTAAGCAACACAAAACACTGATTTGTGGAAAAATCTACTCATGTATTCAGAATAAAAGTAGTCAGTGTGGTCTACAGATATAAACAGAGATATAATAAAAATCATTATTTACTGACAATCACACACCAAACATCAGAAGCAGCGTACTTCCTAAAATGTGCTTTGTTGTTTGAAGATCGAATGCTTCCACTTCATTTACAGGCACTTATGGGCAGCTGCTTCTTCCTTCATTAATAGCTGTGATGGTGGGGGTCACACCTCATACCCCTAGAAATGCCTTTGAGTATATTTATCTCTGAAATATTCAGTGATAGGGGCTCTCTTTTCCTGGTGAAGGAAACGTCTCCAAAATTGAAATATTCAAGTAAAGTACCAAAACTGACAAATTATGTACAATACTGAAGTAATGTACTTAAAGGGCCAGTATGCCTCCTCAGAACTGCTTGTTGGAAGGGCAAATAGCTGCAGAAACCCCTCCCCCCAATCCGATGTCATATTTGGGGGAGGAGATGTTTCCGACCATTTCTTTACCTTGGTGAAACCGACGATCTGTACTTCTTCCACCGCTGGTTCTGATCGAAACTGTCAGTGTCGGTCTGGAGGTTGCTGAGCAGAGCGTTCATGCATGTGTGAATGTTCATGTTTGTCTCGCCGTCTCTGGATAAATAGAGATTAACAGTGTTTGTAATAAATGCTGTGATGTAACGCTGACACGAGGTGAAGAGCACGTGTGTTTATCCTGCACATAAACAGCCGGCGTCGTCCCTCATCCGAAGTCCGGCAGATGTTGTTCTGGCCGGATCTCAGCCGACTTAAGAGACTCTTTGTTAAGAAGGCGAGGAGGACTGAGAGACGCCGATGAGTCAGGAGTCTGTGTCGCGTGTGATACGTGACAAATGTTTCTCATTTGAGCTTTTACTGTTTCCCAACCACCAGTGATGAAAGACCGTGTGCTCTGTGAGGAGCAATGCCACGATGGAAAAGCACTCATTACATGTAAAAGTCAACGTTTAAGTGATTTACTTCTGTACGTTTTCAGACTTTTCTTTTCATTGCATCCACTAATTTCACCCCTAAAACTGTAGATATGAGGTTTTTCCTTTCTAAAGCTTTAAAGGGTTCCTGACAAGTTTACATTTTGTATGGAATTATACTTGCCAGAGGTCGGTGGGGCACTTTAAAAACAGATTTTTAGCCAACACACAAATTTTTGTAGAGAAATTATCACTAGAGCTGAAATAATTAGTCAAACTACAGAAAATCTGCAACTATGTTGATAATTGATGCATCCTTTAAGTCACATTTCAACCAAAAAGGCCCATCATTCTCTATTTCCAGCTTTTTAAATGTGACTTTTCTCTGTTTTTATCATTGTAAACTGAGTATTTCAGGGTCTGTTTTGTGGTCAGTATATTCATTTGCATGTTTGCGATAATATAATCCACATAAGCACAATAATAAACTGATTCAGTTTTGCTCATTTGCAATTGGAGGATTGGGGTAAGTCACTTCTGATTGGCTGTTTGGTCTCCAGTCTGATCTGTATTGGGATTATCTCTGTGGAAGGAGGGAAGAACTGGGAGAACTGTAACTGGATGAAGCAGAGTTTATGTGCTCAGAATGTCCCAACAACCAGATTTTTATATATATTTATTAGATATTTCCCTCTGGTTGAATCTGCATCTCAATAGTGTAATGGAGTAAAACAATATTTTGCTTTGAAATTAAAGTACTCAAGTAAAGTACTGATACATTATTACTTCAGTACAGACCTGGATAAAGACACTCTGTTACTCCCCACCTTTGCTAACTGTGCTGTGTGCTCCCTCCTCTCCAGGCTGACGGCTCAGAGGAGCATCGAGGACGCTGAGGAGGTGGAGAGGGAGCGTCGACGAAGAGCTCGCGAGGCTTCACGCTGGACGGACGGCGGCTCGCTGCCGGGAGAGTCCTCACCAGAGAACGAGACGCCGGCGGAGGAGAGCATGTAAGTACAGACATCCAGAACGTCATCAAACAGTTTCACTGTTTTGCAGTCCACTTAATAATAATAAACAAAAGGGCTTTACAAGGTTGAACCAAGATTAAAACATTTCAGGGCTACAATAAAATCAGACAATTAAAATAATACAAAATAAGATATGATATCCCACTTGGCGTCCAACATGTAGGGCCCAGTTTATACAAAAGGACACAGAAAGAGGCACCCAGAGGAGAACTGATTGTGCAGGGTTGCCCACTTTTTACCACTTTTGCGTGCTGTCTCTACAAACAAGTTGAATTTTTTTGAATATTTCGACAAATTAGAAGGTGTTGATTAATTTTGTTGCTATCCAGTGAAAACTACGTATCTCCAAAATGTCAACTTTTACCTAAGAAAGAGAGTTTGGGGATCATGCATTGCTTAAATATTTCAGTGGGTTTGAATGGATTTTGTGAGTCAGTAGCTCTTATCTTAAAATGTAAAAGTCATACATGATTTCAGTGGACATTGCATCATGTTTCAGTCCCCGTCTCGCCATAAAAAAGTGCAAATATGACATCAAACAGTCGCTGAATTCCTTCTCCATTCAATCATGGGAACCCAGGAAGTTATTAAGTGCAGAACATTATTCATTCACTTCCTTCATGTCCAACGACTTCCTGTACAAGCTGCTAACTGTGTGACTGTGTGTTTTTTTTTTCTGCTGATAACTGCGAGTTTAAAGAGTCTGTCATCATGTTTCCCAGCTGTGAAACTCAAAGCTTTCCCTCGCCCTCGCTCCTCGTCGTAGGCTCGCTGGTTTACGGGGTTTCACGGATGTCTGGTCACATAAAACAAATGTTTCCATTGGGAGAAGCTGCAAACAGCCTCTTCCCTCCCGTCGTGTCGATGTGAAGACGAACACACAGCTGCCTTCTCATTACACAACCTCCAAAGAATGTTTACTACAAAGCGTCTTGAGGGAAAACCACCACCATGTCAAAGCTTGTGGCGTTTCAGCCGACTTTTAATTTCAGACTCTTAATTGCAGCTTGCACCTCCAACACCTTCTCCTCCGTCACATCACAGGCTCAGCTGGTTTCAGGCTGCGGTGACTCGACGTGAGGCAGCTCCACTGCAGCCTGTAATTGAAAGGTGATGTAATGCTGTTTTGAAATCTTCTAAGTTTGCTGCATGATTTCCTGCCTCCAAGGAGGTCAGAGGTCAAGTATCGGCAGAGTTTGAGTACACAGATGTTGGTTGAAGTAACATAAATCTTCTGCACAAGAAGTTTTTAAAGGCCCAGTCACATACACGTCTCTACAGCTGGTCATCGATTAACCAGCGATGTGGTATCTTGAAGCTCCAAGCCCATTGGTTCCTACTGAAGACGTAAATCTTTAAAAACACATATAGCTTCATTTTTAAAAAGTTTCAGTAATTTCCTAAAACAGCTGCTCACTGTAATTTTTATCAAACAAACAGGAGGAAATAGTGCATTTGTTGGGGACTATTTTCAGCGGCGGATGAATCCACATTTGGTGCTCTAGTGAGTATTTGGGGCAGCAGGACGGTGTATGTGGGACTGAGTCAAAATAAACTACAGTGTGTGTGTTCATGGTGATGAAGGAACATGTCCCGGAGTGCAACAGTGTGGCTCATTGATGTATTTTTAATGGAGCTCTTCGGCACAGAAGAAGATGGAAATCAGGCTGATAAACACACAATACTTAGTGGATACATTCACTGTTGGTTTGGCTCCGCGCATGAGATTTGTTGATTTGTTGCACTTTGTCAGAAGAGCTGCTGAAGCTGCAGTTTTGTATAAAAACTCTTGGCTGGTGCAGTGTTTATGGCTTTAGCTCGATGCTGAAACAGTCTGCTTATTGCTTCCCTCTGCGGTGGTTAGAGATCATTAACATTTTAAAACTACAACAAAGATGGCAGAAGTTCTAGAGCATCTTTACGATTTGCTGTTTTGCTGGAGTCAGGACGTGGTTAGCCTAGCTTAGCATAAAGACTGGAAGCAGGGGGGAACAGCTAGCCTCCACTGTCCAAAACTTAAACAACACACTTACTAATGCCTATAAAGCTCACTAACTAACACATATCTTGTTTGTTTGTTTTGTACACAAACAGAAAAAAAACAGTTTAGTTTCAAGCGAAAATATAGAATAAAATGATATATACTAAATATACTATTATATACTAGCATGAAAGTGAAGCACATTATGGTTTGGTTCTGATCTCAGGAGCCATTTTTAGATGTTTGCTGATAAAATAGTTGATTTCTTGAAGACAGGATTATTCAGAAAATAATTCTTTCAAACTGACAACAGAAAGTGTGCAACAGAGAATCTGACCACGAGGAGAAGAGGAGTAAAATAATGTAAAGCAGAGAGGTGGAAGTGTTTCCTCTGTCCAGGTGTCGACTTTACAGCCGACACACGGAAACAGAAACATCGCTGCTTGTTAAGGCTGATTAGCTGCTGAGAGAGAACTCCCATCATGCAGTGGGGTCTCCGCCGGCCGGCTGAGCTTCTTAATCATCTGGGGAATGCCGAGTGGATTCCTTTCTGCGGCTCCTGGGAACACAAAACACACTGTGATTACTCTCATTCAGAGGGGGGAGCAGCCGGAGATGTTCTGCTAATTGTGATGAGAAGTTCACTTAATCGACACTTAATTAATATTTAACGCTTAAAGTTCAAACATTAAATAACAATTAAATAGATTATGCTTCTACATGTTGCAGCTGTGTGGCTGTTTGTGAGGCTTCACACCCACACAGAGGAGCTGCAGGTTTAACGAGATGAGTCCAAATGTTCCAGACTGGAAATGATGAAATCAACAAAAATCAATTTTCAGTGTTTCAACATTTTGTTCCGGAAAGCACTGGGCTCTGGTCCAGTTCAGGTTTGGTTATTTTCTGATGTAATTTGTGAAGAAATTTCTTTCTTTCTCTCTCTGTGACTCAAATCTTCTGAATCATGTGTTGCAAGTAGAAAACCTCAAGAGCAGTACAAGAGAGTGGCCCAGACGTTACATTAGCCTGCGAGCTAATGATCAGTAACTGATGAAACAAAGAGATTTTCCTCTTTCCCAAGAAGAACAGCAGCATCGTTTGCTTCAGCAAATCCCCCTAAATAATATCTGTTTACGTTCAAGCGACAAAGCAAAGGAGGAAGTCAGGTGACCTTGTTGTAGAGCCACAGTGTCCTCAGAGGGAGGAGGTCGGGGTGGAAGAACAGGTCAACAAAGTGTAGGACTTTAACACAGAATATTGCTTCTTGTTTCCTGTCTCCCACCGACTGTCACCGTTTCTTTTAACCGCCATCGTTCCATAACCTTAACCAAGAGGTTATTATTGTTACCAAGGTGACAAAGGTCCCCTTACCTGAATGAAGTTGTAATTTTAACCACAATGTTTTCTAATCTTAACTAAGTACTTATTTTAACCCAAACCGTGATCTTTCCCTAAACTTAACCAACTTGTTTTTGTGTCAAACCTACCAAACCTTAACCGTAGTGTTGTCAGATAATACAACTGATTTATTTCCAGTTACAGTGATTTGTAACAGTTCTGGAGGGAACAGACTAATGGTGGCATCAGCGTTAGTAGTATTTTGTCATTTAATTTGGAGGACTTGTTGGAAATAAAGCAAAAATAGAGCTGTGGCTCTTAGGTTGGGTTCAGGTCTCACATTTGGCAGTCAGGTTCAGCAGAGTCAGGTCCTAAAGACACAGGACTCAGTTTTAGACAGTAGCATGGCAGCTTTTAGGGGGCTGCTGAGTTCTAGCCACCCTAGCAGGTCTTTAAAGGTAACCCCCTCTACACCCCGACATGTTTAAGACACGTTTTTCAGTCGTCTGTCTTGAAGCCCAGGTTAGACTGTCAGATATTACTGTAGTCCGCTTAATGTACGTTTTTTGTTTTTCATTGTGTCCTCTTGTATTTCATCATCGTTGTATTTTATTAGTCTTTTTTATTGGAAAACATTCAAATCTCACTGCTTAGAAGGTGCTATATGATGGAAAACTTTATTGTTATTTTTATTATTATAAATGTGTTTCTGAAGCCTGAGGACTGGTTTTCTCAGCCAGCACCCTGAAACCTTTCAGCTGACAAAGCAAAACTGCATTTATGACACAAACTTGACGCCTGTGAGATAAACATACTCTGTAAAATAACTGTGAAAAGGAATCTCAGACAAATAACAAATATTTCTGTATCTTTTTCTGGCTGGTTTCCATTTCCTGTTTTTATTGGTTGTTTTTTCAGCTGTGACGGAGGCCAATCGCTCATTTGTCAGCTGCTAATGGCTCCGTGATTACAGAAGCTAATCAGTGGAGAAATGTATTATCCTACTCTGTTTAATCTGCTCCTCTCACACTGATGCCTAAACTGTGAGAACATATATACCAGATTTTGTCTTGATGGTGGTGGAGGAGCTGTCTATCCTCTGGGGACTAAAAATATTGGCACCAAATGTCGTGGTAATCTGGAATGTAGTTGTAAAGATATTTTACTGAGGAGCAAAGCATTAGACAGCTCGAAGACCAATACAGTACTGAATGTACTCATGATGAGTATTCAGATCTTTTACTTAGCACAAGTAGCAATACCGCTGTGTGGAAATACTATACAAAAGTACAAGTATTTGCATCAAAATATACTTAAAGCACCAAAAGTAAAAGTACTCATTATGCAGAAAGAATTACAACAGAATGACTTTCCTCGTCCTCACACTGAACACTTCCCCGCAGCCGGTCTAAGTCTCTGTTTATTGAAGCCCATTACTAAAATCACTTCCTGCCTTTTGATGGACAGAAACTGAGCTCCGCTCCTGCAGACCAGATCAGACCTGTTGTCAGGAGCCACACCGTCACTTCTAAAGCGACTTAGCTCAGGACTAATGACCCAGTCCCAGGAGCTTTTCAAGAGTAAAATCAACAAGTTAAACCTCCACCAGGAGAGACATTCGTGTAAAACTGAAGTCATGTAAGTGCTCAGACAGCTGAGCAGAGTGTCTCATCCCACCTAACTGAAGGGTCTCTGAAATGGACAGCGCTGGACTGTGTTTTCATTGTGTTTCATTGTAATGCTCATTGCAGAATGTGTAATTTAAAGATTGAACATATGAGTGTTCATGAGGTCTGACTGAACTGGGGTTGTTGTTTTTGTTAAACATAGTTTGAAACCTTGAACACCTGCTGCTGTTTCACATCAGTTTACTGTCGATAAGCAGTCCTGACTCTTTTTCCCATCCTCAGGTATGATGGTGGCCTGAAGCCGAGCAGCTCTCCGTCTCTGGAGGAGGACGAAGGCTTCAGCGACTGGACACAGCGCCGAGAGAGACGGAGGCAGCAGCGCCTGCAGGAGCTCAGTCAGGGAGGCGAGGAGGACGAGGACGAAGAGGAGGTCACAATAAACAAAGCTGAACCCGTAAAGACCGCCCAGGCTTCGGTCGCATCCTCCAGCCGACTCCAGAGACAGGAGCAGGAGGAGGTAGATGGAACCAGGATGGAGAAGGAGAGGAAGAAGGAACGTGAGGAGGAGGCGAGTCGAGCTGAGAGGGTGAGGAGGGAGAAAGAGAGGGAGGAGGAGGACAAGAGGAAGAGAGAGGAGGTGATGACCAGGAGGAGGGAGGAGATTCAAAGGCCGAATACAGAGGTGAGGATTCATCACCAGCAACGACTGTGATGTTTGAAAGTTTTAATTCATTCTAGACGACTCTGAGTCAAGTCATTTGAGACGAGTCCAAGTCAAGTCTCAGAGTCACTCATTACAAGTCAGAGTCAATCTCCATAAGACAAGTCCTTTGAGACAGGTCAAAAACAAGTCTCAAGTTATTCAAGACATGTCCAAGTCAAGTTTTAAATCATTCGAGACAAATCAGTCTAAAGTAATTTGAGAAAGGTACAGGTCAAGTCTCAAGTCATTCATAATAATCTTCGTACGACAAGTCCTTTGAGATGAGTCCAAATCAAGTCTCATGACCTTCAGGGTAAGTCCAAGTCAAGTCTCAAGTCATTCAATACAAGACTAGGTCATATGTCAAGTAATTTAATACAAGTGCAAGTATAGTCATTTGAGACATGTCCAAGTCCACGTCCAAGTTAAGTTTGACAAAAATTTGAGACAAGTTCAAGACAAATCCTAGTCAGATCTCCAAATATTGGGGACCAAGTTAAAGTCATTGAGGAAAGACCAAATAAAGTCACCAGTCTTTATAAGCAAATTACCTGTGAACATCCAGGTCTTTAAGGTCTCTGGCAGCGGACTAAACTATCTGTTGTGTTGCACATTTCGTGTTCAGGTGGAGAAAAGAAAAGAAGTTAAAATCTCCTACACATCCAAGGTTTTCCTTCACCAAGAGCCGAAACACAGCAACGCCAATGGAGATGCAACCAATGAGGAAGTGACGTCATACAGGAGCAACAAGACAAAAAGGTCCACCAGGTGAGTAGTGGGTCTTACTACTGACTGTAGTGAATACTTACCTTTGTTAAAATTACAGCCAGTACAGCAGTAGGTAACCATTTATGCAAGTGTTCAGCTTTCAGAAAGAAAGAAAGAACTTGACTTTGACTAAACTATGTGGACAGGGGTGTCCACATAGTTTTGGCCATATTGTGTACAATGGATTCCAATGGTAACAGAGTCAAGTGCAATGTCAAGTGTCAACACATATCAAACATTCATAGAAACTCTCCATTGTCGCTCGAGTTCCACCACTAAATACCCTATTTCTGAGCTTGGGACGTGACCACAGCTTGAACTGGGCAGTTTGTCTGGGCAGCACTCCGCCTAACAGACTCAGTTCAGGTCAATAATAACAGCAGCTAATATTTAAAACCTCCCTGGTGTGTGCAGCAAAGCCGTGGAGCCGGAGGAGGCGGAGGCCATCCAGGAGACGGAGCAGCGTCTGGTGAAGATCCAGCAGAGCCTCCAGCAGAAGGAGAGCCAGGAGCTGGAGCAGCTGAGACACCGACAGGCCGAGGCCGAGCAGGAGCTGGAGGAGCTGAAGAGGAGGAGGGAGGACAGACGTCGAGTCCGGGTGGAAGAGGAGCGCCGGAGGGAGGAGGAGGAGCAGCAGCGGCTGGCCAAAGAAGAGGTGACGATGCCTCAGTAAAGGCTTAAAATATTTACGGAGCAGTTACACATGACGACGAGAAGGAAACCACCACCAGTCAGTTTATTTTGAGTGAAATTTAACAGAACAAAATCCTCTGGAGTCAAAAAAAAATCTTATTGGCTGTTAAACCAGTGAAAGTTGAGTTTATGAGCCACAGTGGCCTGTTAAAGATAAACTCACACATTTAAGCTCCCAACACATCCCCAAATCTTCTCCGGTGCTTTCAAACGAGACTCAAAACATCAGAGGCTTGTGGTGCTATAACAAAATCAGGATAGCGTGTCTTTAACCAAAAGTAAGGCTTCTCAGCATTAAATCTCCACTAATCAATATTTTTATATTAACAGCTGATCAAATAACAACATATAATATAGAAAGGTGTTACTCAGAAGGACGAACCGGCAGAATATTCAGCTCAACAGGCCTACAGAGCTTTTAGCCTCTTTTAGCTCACAGTTTTTGGTTTAATAACAAACAGACACAATTAGAAACTCGCTGGTGAAGAAAGTGGAGCATTTAGCAGCTAAAGAGACAGATATTTTTCTCAGGAGGTGATGGAGACCAAAACAGAGCTAAAAGAGAGAGAATATTTGACTTACATTCATCAAGTGGACACAAACACGACTCTAATGGGATGATAATGCTGCTCCGTGTCTGCTGGATGTCTAAATAGGCATTTGTTTGTTAGCCAAAACAAGCTTATAAGAAGATAACATGTCAGACATGCATTTTGTAGCTAGATGTTTAAAGTTTAGAGCTACAGTTTGTGTCTATTGGCCAAATTATTGATGATTTTATCTTTAAAAACAACATTTTTTCTCCAGCATTAACAGCTAATCAGACCCGTGCTGTTAATGTAGAAATGTGGTGTTGAACAGTGTTTGTCACCTGACTCCCAGGAGGAGAGGAGGCGGATGAAGGAGGACATCGAGAGGAGGAGGATGGAGGCAGCAGAGAGGATGAAGACCCTGAGTACGTCCAGCGTGGACGGAGATGAGATGTTCAGTCCCTTCAGTCCCAAAACTCCCACACACAAGGTAAATATCACCTGCTGCCTCCTGCATGGTCGTATCATACAAACACAGATCTTGTTGTTAACATCTTGTTCTGGCAAGATAAAAAATAGTTCTTGTCATCTTTTAAATAAAGCTTTAAAGTTATAATCTCGAAGATTTCGTTGTCTTTCGCGGCACTTATGGCATAAATGCAGGTTTGTTTTTGGACCTCACTTCCCAAGTTTCATCGTCTGTAGTCATCGACCTTTTCTTCGTTTGTTCGGCTATAGTAACCGTTTACTCGCAACGCTAGCAGAGACCGGAAAAAACAGGACGGCACTTCACACACAGGTGAGTTGAAGAGCGAGTCTGTTGTATTAAAAGTCTTGTCAAAAGCCGGACTGTGCGGCGCTTGTAATTTTTCCGGGAAAGTCGCCACCGACACCCGGGTCGTAATACTGCAAATGCTGCAGGCTTTCATCAGTGGGCCATACGCTCAATCACCACTGTGTTGCATCATTCGGCGATAGAAAGTGACTTAACAGACGTTTATTTAAATGAAAATCTTCGAGATTGTATCTTTAACCACTAATTTAGTGATGGATTTACAAAGCTGGTGAAACTCGATGGAGGCGAGTTGGCAGCTGAATGTTGATTTTCTGTGTTTGGTTAAGCAACAGCTGATAACAGAGAAAAAACTGTCCTTCAACTTGGTAATCCATTAAATAACCAAAACAGATTACTGATTGGCTTGTGTAGAATGATGTCACTTTTTGTAAACAAAGTCAGCGATGAATAATGTGTGTTATTTTCACAGCCGATGGGTTCAGGCTCAGCTTGTAAGTTGCATGTGTGTGTGTGTGTGTTAGTGTGTGTATTTGAAAAGCCAGCGTGTCCTGGCTGCACCAGGAAGAAGCATGTTGTGTTATCAGACAACTCACTGATACTTGAAGTGTTTGATTTGTGAACAGTGACCTCCCTCCACACCTGGCTGCTGGAGATGGCCTCTTACTTCTTACTTCACTGTTGAATACAGAGTCACCAAAGTCAACAATTATACGACAACAATTATATTTTCTTATCTTGAGCCTACAAGTTAATATCTTTTGGCACAGGCTGATAATAATAATGGTTAATAATCATCTTGTACACATTTCTCTGGACTTCGGGGCCTCTTTATTCGGATGTTAAATCAGTGATGTTTGATGTGCATGACACTGCATGTGTGTTCTGCACTTCTGCACCTTCTAGACTTTCTTTTTCCTCATCGAACTGAATGTTTACAGACAGAATTGAAGAAAAAAGCAGACATTTACAACTAAAACTCCAAATTTTATCAGTGATTCTAATTAGAAATGTATGGGAAAAGTGCGATTTTGTGTTAAACATTGTGCTTTAATTGTGGTCAACTGTTGAGGATTCTTTGTCTCCTCACCGGCTCATCCATGCCGTGTCTTTGATGTATTCTTGCTGCATGTTATGAGTCCAGTTATTTTTTACCTCAAAAATGTAACATGATGCTGCTCTCTGTCAGATTTTACCCAACAGGGTTTCACACAAACCTGTAAATACATCTGTATGTGATGGATAAATCTGTAGATTCAGTTAAAACGGCTGCCTGTGGAGATTACGCTTCACTACGTACCTCATACTACGAAATGTCACGCTAATAACATCAAACTAAATGACCAAATGGTGCCGGGTAGGTTAGTACAATCTGATATTTCCCACTTATTCTAATCTGCATGAATACTTTAACTTTGAAACACACATTTCTCCATGAGCGTATATAAATACATTTTGTTGTTATAAGTTATGTTGCTGATTGATTTTGAGTGTTCAGCTGTAGCACAGGGGTTTCCTCTGTGTGTGTGTGTGTGTGTGTGTGTGTGTGTGTGTGTGTGTTCATGCAGCATGTAGCCTGCTGTTCTGACTTTGATGTTTGACCTCTGAGGTCAAAGAAAACACTGATCCTGTCCTGACCACCAGTCGTCTGATGA
>NTHP01001069.1:9305-40418 GCA_003416845.1 Oplegnathus fasciatus | reverse complement strand
TGGAGGAGAAGGAGAAAGTAGAGTAAAGTACAAGTACCTTGAATTTGTACTTAAGTACAGTACTTGAGTAAATGTACTTAGTTACATTCTTCCACTGCCAGAACCTCACAGCTGATGAGTGATGGCCTGCAGGTGAATCAGCTGCGTTTGTTTCTTCGTCTGAAAACGCTTCAGGATGTATTAACTGAAAAGAATTCGCAGTCAGAAAATGGTCGAAATGTTTCAGTCAAATCAAGTCAAACTTTATTCGTCGCACCTTTTGTGCAGGATGGCAGTACAGAGTGCTTCACATAAGAAAACAACAGAGTTCAAAGTGCTCTTAAATAAAAGATCAGTGATAATAAAATACAGTAAAGTAGATGATCTGTAACACATCAGTCACAGTTGGTTTTGTAAATGCTAGGCTGTGAATAAGCATCATATGTAGAATAATTTTTTCCTTTAAAAAGCCTCTTTTACAAAGTGCAGACTGGTCCCTGTAATGCTTATCAGTTTCATTTTTCATTTTTAGAAATAATAGAAAATTAGAAAATTGAATTGAGTTTTTAAAAAACTTTTTTCTTTTTTTTTTCTTTTTTTTTTGGTTTGCCAGGTAAATGTAAAATTAAGATTTTAGATTCAAAATGTTCTACTCTGGACTGTCCAATATTTTATCTTGTAATTTTTTTCAACACTCAAAAACTAGAAGAAAAACAAAAATCAAATCCAAAATCTTAATTTTCCATTGATCCGACATATTTTACAATTATTTAATTTTTTACTTGGAAAATTAAACTCATAAGCATTACATTGACCATGAATGATTCATTCATTACATTCAGGTGCAGTCAATATGGAGGGACATTAGGAACACAGATAAAGGAGAAAGTTTTTAAAACTGCACCTCAATGTAACTCCAGCACACACGTTAGAAATCATTAGAAAGAACATTAGAAAAACAAACAGCAGGTTCAAAAATAAAACTAAAGAATAAAGTTTGGATTGGCCGCCCTGCATCACACTCATCTAAAACCCTTCTGTGTCTCTTGACCTTTGACCCCACAGTTCACTATCCCACTGACCTCCATCATGGCGGAGGCTGCTCTTCATGGTTCTTCTCTAACAACTTACACAAGCTTTTAGCTCAGCGGCCATCTTCAAGTCACAATGAAATCAAACATTTTGTTAGCAGCTTATTGTTCGTGTTAAACTATTTTTAAAGTGGAAAAATATTAGAGACACGTGTCCACCACCACTGTGTATATATACTGTCTACATATATACGCATACACTTATATACATTTACTGTCTGCCATCTTATTTGAGTGTCCAAATTCTGTGTGGATTTAATCTACTATTCAGTGCCATCAATTTTGTCCTCAATGGAACAAAAAAGTAGTCTCCATGGCATGTACACTCTGTTCTGCTAACAGTCCCACAATGCAATGTGCTGCATTTTATAGATGTAAAATGAAAAGTGTCCGAAATCTTAATTCTACTGCATAGTGTTGATTATATAGATATATATATATATATAGATTAGTGAGGGAGTGATTTCGGACACAGCTCTTCTACTGCAGCTGAAACACATCCAGGGTGTTAAGACTTTATGAAGTTTGCTAATGTGATGTATCTGAAAGATTTTTCACAGAGGAGATGGAGATGAAAAGAGGCACATTTTGAAGCTTTAAGAAACATTTTGCTAATATAATGTACATTCATCTATTCAATCGCTCTTTAATATTTTGACAATAAATTAAACAATAAATAAAATACTAATTTTTTCTGTTGACTAATCTCCATCCAATCAGACTTTCTTTTGTGTCTAACTGACATCCGATTGGTGTTTTCATTTGATTGATCCGCCAAATTAAGATGCTCTTAAGATGTTGTTTCATTGTGACTTTAAGAAAGTTCAATCACAAAACATCATCACCATCTACAGCCTAAAAAAACATCATGTTATACTCTACATACACATCCAATATCTAGTGAGAGGTCTTACCCTGAGGCAAGTAGCACCATTTTGAATAGAACTGAATATTTGAATGATCATTCATTTAAAGAGAAACAGAGTCTTTACAAATGATTTGTCTTAAAATCATTAAGTGTTAAATTCTAAAACTTTTTTCTGTCTGTAAAAATACAGACATTTTAATCAAATATCCGTCAATTATTCACTAGAAGTTGACTTCTTTTTACTAAAAAGCAACTTTTCAGCATAAATAACATTATAAATCTTGAGTGAGCTACTGCATATAAATAATCACAGTCTTAGTTTCACAATTTTCTTTACAATAACCAAATAGTTTCAAATCCACAATCTATACTTATTGTGAACATGTGATGAAAGGAACAAATGAGAAGCTCTGAAATTACTTAAAACATAAACGCTTTAATCTGATGTGACGCCTGAATGACTTTAAGACAAATGTAGCTCTCTCTTTCCAGCTAATCAACAAATACAAACATTTAACATCCAACCAGTCACACAAATGCAACACAAAGCATTTGTCAAGTATAAAGTTCAGGCCGAGTTTTCTACAACGCTGCCACAAACGTCATTCGTTTAACACAGAGACTAAGAATCCAGACCTGTACATTATTTCTGTCGCTAACATTTCTGCACCTGTACATTAAACATATATCATAACTTTTTTTTCTTTACATTTTCATCTTGGCACGTAACATTATATATATTGTATTAGTTTAAGTAGAAGTGAACCCCCTCGCTGTTCTATTAAAGTCTTTTGGTTCCTCGTCTTTACCTTTTCGCCCAATCAGACCCATTTCAAAAACGGTTGAAATTTTCGTTACTGGCCTCGATGCCGCCTCTTTAAGCCTCTTAGCGTCAAACTTTGGACTAAAAAGCAGCACAGGCAGCCGGTGCGCAAATGAAGGTATCTCTTTCTGATCGTCCTTTATGTCTTCCTGCTTCTCGTCCTCGCTTTTGTTCAACTCGATCTGGTGCATGATGTTCTCTTTAGTGGAAAACATTTGAAAGAGGACGGCGTCCCACATCTTTGTTGCTATGGGAGTGTCTTTGGTTTGGTTCTCATCCTGAGTGCCAGGCTTGTCGCTGGCCTTCTCCTCGGCCTTCTCGTCTGCCTTTTTCACCTCACTCTGGTCCTGCCCGGTGGCCTCCTTCTGAGAGTCTATCTCTGGAAATTTGGGCTCCTCCTGCTCCACCACCATGTGCTTCTTGAGTCGGGACCAACCGCTCAGTTTAGATTTCATTCCCTTTGGCTTTTGTATGACTTTAAGAAGTGGCTCAGCTGCTGGGAGAGATTCATCGCCTTCCTTTTTCTCAGGTGCAGATTTAACTGCTGAAGCTGATTCTGCTTTCTTATCTTTTCCTTTGTCTCCAGTTCCTGTTGACTCAGCAGCAGATGCCTTCACAGGCAAAGCAGGCGCTGCAATGCTTGGCTTAGAGCCTTCGGCTTTAGGCTTGGTGGCAGCTACAGGTTTCGCTGGCTCTTTTTGATCTGAGACGTCAGCTTTTGCCTGAGTTCCAGATTTCTGCTCGGCAGTCTGGACTTTATCTTTGCCTAAAAGTTTTCTCACTGCCTTCAGAGGATCCTGGTCGTCACCTTTGGGCAGAGGATGTTTGGCTTCAGGAGTTTTTATCTTTGGTTTGGAGACTTCTTGAACTGGTGTTTCCACCTTCTGTTTCTCAGGAGTTTTCCCCTGTGCTGTTGGAGGTTTGGCCTTTGGCCTTTCTTGAATCACTGTTTTTTCTTGTTTTGCTGCAACCTGAATGGATACTGTACTTGTCTCTTGTGTTAGCGTTGTTGCTGAGGTTTCAGATGCTTGTGAAACAATAATAATAGGGACTGACGGGGTGGCGGCAACCTTCTCATCTCTCAGGTGGGGTTTATCTACATCTTTGGGGGTTTCTTTGACTTTAGACACCTCGCCCATAGATTGTCCCTTCACAGACGGTTCTTGGCTAGGTGTTTTACATTCTGCAGATTCCTCTTTTGTAGCTTCAACTTCCTCTTCAGTTTGTGTCTTAGAACTGGAGATACCAAATGCTGGAGAGTAAGTTCTGATTCCGCCGTAAGCAACATATTCAGCTGGTGTCAATCCACGGTAGCCAGACTTCGATTTTTGAGCCACTTGAGTTGGGGTTTTAGGTCTCTGAAAGGCTACAGGTGATACACCAGAAGGTGACATCCCATATGTAGGTGTCTTTGGTCTTTTATAGCCAGGTGATGTGGTCATAAGTCGAGATGCCTCAAATGTTGGAGTCTTAGGCCTCTGATAGCCATAAGAAGTCACTACTGGTGTTGTTGGTTCAGATGTAGGAGTTTTAATTCCTTGAAAGCCAGCTGGAGTAATTGGGGTCTTTTCTCTGGTCAGATCAGGCTCTGATTTTGACTTTGTAATAATTTGTTGCATTGGTTTAGCTGCAGGTGTCATGTCTGAATGAATGTCTCCATTCAGTATTGTTTCAGTAGGCTTAGGCTCAGTAGTCTTAACACTTTGGGAAGCAGACGAACTGCTCTCAGCAGAAACTGTTTTGGGCGTTCTTGACCTCTCTGGCTCTACTGTGATCGGCGACACTGCAAACAGGAGAGGATTGGGTCTTGAGATTTCAAAAACGGGAGTTGCAGCCCGAGTCACATGGTATGCCGGGGTTTTAGACCGTCCTGCTGAAGTTCTTAGTGTTTCATATGTTGGTGTTTTAACTCTGATTTCAGATGTTGGAGTAGCTCTTTTGATTTCAGCTGTTGGAGTAGCTCTTTTGATTTCAGATGTTGGAGTGGCCCTTTTGATTTCAGATGTTGGAGTGACCCTTTTGATTTCAGCTGTGGGAGTGGCTCTTTTGATTTCAGCTGTTGGAGTGACTCTTTTGATTTCAGCTGTTGGAGTGGCTCTTCTGATTTCAGCTGTTGGAGTGACTCTTTTGATTTCAGCTGTTGGAGTGGCTCTTTTGATTTCAGCTGTTGGAGTTGTGATTGCATTTATCTCCGCTGTTGGTGTAGTGCCTCTTTTAGTTTCTGAAGTTGGTGTTCTTCTCTGGGGATCCAATAAAGGAAGCTGAGCCGTCAGTGTCGTACCTCTTCTGACCTCAGATGCTGGAGTTAAATCTTGTTTTGCTTCTGATGTTGTTTTACTTTGAGTTACTGTGCTGCCAATAGCAGTTAATCCAGCTGAGTCATAAACCGGTGGGGTCCTGGATGTCTCATAGTACGATGTGCTCGCCGTGTACATCCTAATTTGAGGGACATCAAACATCGGTTTGGGCGATCTTGAAGGTTCAGTTGCTTTGAATGTTGGACGTGGACTTCTGGATTTGACGAATGGGGTCAATACAGTGAGAGGACGAATCAAAGCTTTCCCCCCTGTTCCTGGATAAGGAGTTGGACCTGGACTTATGGGTTTTGGCTGTGGGGTCGCTACAGCTGCAGCAGGTCTTAGATCAGCATGAGTTTCAGAAAATGTGCTAAAAGCTGGCTTTTTCACTTCAGCAGCTGGTACTGTTGCTTCAGGCACAGGGAAAGCTGGCAGAGATATTTTGGGTATTGCTAGCGGGGCGACTGGCACCGGAGCTGGTGAGACTCCGTAAAGGTGGGCCGATGCAGAATATGAAGAAACTGTGGTAACATTCTGCGAGTACGACGGCATCGCCACCGTCTGAGGTGAGAACCTTGCTGCTCTGCCATAAGCTGCACGCTGCGGGTAAGGGGACGCCACATGTTGATACAGCGGCCTGACGGTGACCCGTGGAGGCTGCTGGATGCTGTAGAGGTTGAATGGTGTCTCTGGAGTCTTGGGAGGGGTGGAGTGGTCACTGTGCTCGAGGTCAGGGCTTGCTTCGTTCACAGGGGAAAGGCTGGAGCGGAAAAGCGCAGCGGACTGCAATGTCTGAGCAGAGGCCTTTTTCTTGGCGGTTCTCTTGAGGAGCTTCTGAAGCCGAACGTTGTCCTTTCCGGGCTTGGGCAGCAGGGGTGGGGGGTACTGCTGGGAAAGCAGGCCCGGCTGGGTGACAGCACCATAAGCGACAGCCATGAGCGCTTCAGCACCCTGTGGAGAAAAAATCAAAAACTGTCAGAAAAGGGAGATTCATAGCGAGTCATGATCAAAGCATTTGTCAAGTATAAAGCTCAGGCTGAATTCTAGACTAAAACTCTGGACCTCTTCAGCATTTTTTCTGCACCTGTACTATATATATTTTACAAGTCTTTTGGTTCCTCATCTTCATTCAGTTTTGAAGTTAAATTCATTTTGAATTCAGCTTCAAAAGGATTTAAAATATTAACATGTCTTTGTGAGCCGTTCATCGAAAAATTAAACCAGTTCTTTAAACCAGTACTTTTCTATTTTCAGGTTGTTTTTTTTAAAAGATGAAACTGGGTCTATTGTCGATTGTGATTCACGTTAAAGACCCCGTGAAATGGACACTTCCTAGATGACTGAATCTTTAGTAGTGATTTCATCCTGAACAAGGCAAAAATAAAAATTCCACAATTAATAAAATAAATAATAAAATCCTGCTGTATCTTCTCCTGCTATCAAATCAAACAGCTTGTCTGTCCTTAACCGATATTCCATTGCCTTACAGTAAAGAAACATCCCTTAATGTTTTAGGCCCAACATCCTGTTACAACAAGAAGTCCATCAACACTCAATTCCATTAGACCTTTCAAAAGTCCTAAAAAGTTAAAAAACATCTACCTAAGAATTGATGAAACTTGAACTATGAATTATGTTATTGGGCCAACCTACTGTAAAAGTGTTGAAACCTAAAACTTTCCTAAATGACTAAAGTAACTAAATTGCAATTTGGACAACTTTGTAATATCTCATATTTAACATTTTCCTTTTGTGTCTTTTGCAGATTTATATCATCATGATTACTAAGGAGGTGTCGTCTCTTCAGGTGGTTTCCACCCTGATCCCACAAAAGCATCCTCTGGCTATAAAAACGTCGAATAGAAGCAGCAGTTACAGACTCAGTATTTCCTTTATATCCAATAAATCACCTTTTCTGTCTCTCTCAGTTGTATAAGTACAAACCAACAGCTCAAGTCCAAAATATTTGATCATCAAATGTCTATATTTGTTCAATTTCCTCTTTGCTTTTGTATTTTCTGCCATTCTGTTTCTATTATTATGTATATATCTGACTGTGAGCTTCAGTGTGTCTGTATTCGTGTCCACTAGTGTTTAGGTGAATCATTCCTAATGTCTGGTTGATCCTTGTATGATGGTGTGTGGGGAAACTTCAAAGTATTTTGAATAGAAAAAGTTTACATTTTCCAATCATGTAGAATTATTGGATCATTCTGTGTTATGTTATCTGTTCTGCACTTAAACTTCGGCTAAAGAACAATCTGAAATGGTTGAGCTTGGGAGAGACATACTTTGTTAAAAAACTGTAAAAGAGTTCATACTGATAATAATAATAACACTGAAAATATGAAGACATTGAATTGGTATCTACTACATCTCAACAACCTTTTTCACGCAGACATCTGATCTATACAATCAAACTCTATTTCCTGTGTATGTTTCTATCAGCTGTCTCTGTACTACTGCAGACATTTTTCACCTTTAATATCCATTTACCGAGATTTCTGATTGTATGTTTTATAACCCCTTTTCTTAAATAAATTAAAATAATTTTCTACTTCAGCAGTGCCTTCCATTTTATTTCATTTTTGTTATTATCGTCAACACAACACTATATGCTCTTACAACTGAAGTGTTCACAAATGTTGTTCATCCACTTCGGTCCAGAGCAAAGCAAAATACCTCAAATAATAAATGTCCATGAAATCATTAGTGGAGATTAATGGTCTCTAGAGGATGATTTTGGTGACCCCTTGAATGTTCCTATAGCGCCGCCATTGGGCCAAAATTTCCTTTACTACACACAAAATACCAAAATGAAATTTCCTGTTTACATTCCTGCTTCACAGAGGATGAACAATTTAGACTTTAATTACTCTGTGACCTTTTCTCCAGTGCCACCCAGAGGACAAACCTTATATTTTAGCTTCACTAATGGTACAACTTAAAAACAGCTAAATCTTCATTCATCTTCATTCAAAAATGCAATAAATAAAAGAAATGCAGTAAAAGCACTGAAGAAATACAAATTAAGAAAATGCTAATCTAAAATAATGTAATTTTAGAATAGATTTTAAGTTTTCCGATTGGACTCTGATGGGAAGTTCTCAGCCTCCTTCATCTGAGGTGCAAACATTAAATATGTATTGAGGATGACTCATCATGTTTGTGTGAGTGCTGTTTATAAACCCAGTGCTGCAAGCTGGAAAACCAACAGGAGAATCGAGCTGAACTCTTCCTGGATGATATTACCGCCTCACAGCTGATCCTGGAAGCTTTTACTTGGCCTAATTTTAGCTTGAAGGTAGAGAAGAGGCCGGCCAATCGCCTGCTTCCCTTTTTTAAGACTCCTGGCTTTTTACAGGCTGCATCACTTTCCCGAAAACAATAAATCAATGTGCTGTGATGCAGATCAGGTTGAGCCTCTGCAGCTTCAGCTGCCTCCAGAGCATCAGAAACAAACTCCATGTAACAGGAGTACTGTGTAAGACAAACGTATAAAAACTGAGATTATATTTCAGTATCAACCGCAGTCACATAAAGTGTATTCTTATGAGTGCAGCCAATATTTCTGGTAATGTTTTCATGTAGACAGCTTTCCATGTCTTTAGGGCTGCAGTGGTAAACAGTTACATAGGTTCAATTGTGATCCATACACAAAATGAATACAATAATGACAGTTCAAGGTTCAGTTTTGGGTGACAATGTCAATCATGAACCTACCAGGGACTGCAGATGAAAATTGGCCTGCATGGCTAAATCTGGCACATTTACACGACGGACCTAAGTTCTCATGTTAATTGATGTGCATTGTCCCTTACTAAATAAAATAAACATAAATATCCAACAAATGGTAAGAAAATGTTAATTTGTGACCTTGAAAATTATGCGACTCAATTTGTCTTTTCTATACAGCACGACGAAGTTGGAAGTTACGATGGAGCTCCATAGAAGCTGCAATTTTCATCACGGCCAAATAAAACATTTAACAGAACAAACATATTGATGGTTTCTCTATTCTTTGAAAATGGTTCATCCTCTGAGGAGCTGGAATATGATTAGAACATTTCAAGGCAATCTTCCCATCTTTAATTTGATGTTTTTTTGTGTAGAAGTGGAAAAATTGTCCTGTTGATGGTGCTGGAGGAAGGGTGGGAGGTCAACAAAATCATTGGGAATCATCCTCTGTGGACCACGAACAGCCCCAGCTAATTTCATGAAAATCTGGCCAGTGGCTGTTGATATTTCTTGCATACAAAAGAAAAATTGTTCTGAGTTAATGGATATCTGGCCAGTATTTAGTGAGATATCTCATATCTCAAGTGACTGATATCTCCATCCTTTGGCTAAAATTGCTAAACGTTAATATTACCTGATGCTTGTGTTTTGTTGTTTGAGGTAATGTTTGATCTCCCAATCAGGATATTAAATATATGACATTAAATATCAGAGATCTGCCCTCTGACCAGAGAGGAAGGCCTCTCTGTGAGGTGACAGTTTACGGGCTGAGCTGTATTTTCACAGCCGGAGTGCAGCTTTGTCGCGTCAGGATCCTCTCATGTCTCTCCCCACATAAATACACACATATAGATCTGTATATATATCTGCTGAGGGGTGAAAGTGAATGCAGAGCATCTGACCTCATGACATCACAGCCCAATGACACTGGATAGGGCCTCACAAATATGTTGTCACTGAGAATACCCAATCACACGAGAGGACAAGTATTTGACATAAAAGGACGGATAAATGAGCTTGGAGAAATTTGGTTTTTCATTTCTAACCCCCCAGAAGGGTCCTTTCTTTAAAAATAACACTGCACAAGCATCACGTAACATTAGGGCAATCAATTTGAGCTTAAAATAAGAGTCAGATAAGTTTATGGTGAGACTATCCGGAAGGTTTGGGTTGCAAATGAAGGATCCCTGACATCATGCAGTCTGTACAAAACAACTGTTTAATATCCTCACTTTACTATGTGTGTCACCTCAGTGAAATGTAGGCCAGAGCTGGTTGTGTTTTAAAGCCTGGCCCCCGGCACCTCCCTCCCTGAACCTGCTGCCTGCCTGACACATGAGAGCCCACTCCTCCTTTTAAGGCTCTGGTAGGTTCGGTATTTGGAGCGCCTTCAGGATGCAAGTTCAAAAGAGGAAAGGGTAATAATAGCCATGTAATAAAAACCAAGCTGGTCCACAATGGCCTCCTTAAGTAAATGAATCCACCCCAAAAAGTCATTTACCTCCAGTGAAGTTATGAGGCTTCACACACAAACACAGCAAACAGTGAGTTAGACGGAAAAAGAGGGAACATACCAGGTAAAAACTTGTTGCTGATGTTCAAAGCGCTCCAGGCAGGTTCCCCTTGACAGAACAGGAGAGAACATTGATGTAAAATATCAAACTTAACTTTATTGCCGGCAATTACACAACAGGAAGATTACAACTCAAAGCTAAAATGTCATCATCACTCATCCATGCCTCATTGCAGCCAGAACAGACAGATGACAGGGCAGAGTGTATTTTGAAGCCGCAGGGAGAAGAGACAGTGCGAGGCTATCACTTAGCTGAGCCCTGCTGGTGCTTTAATGTTGCACTGAGGACGAGAAAAAACACCCTGAGCTCTCCAAACACGTCAGATCTCTGGCTGCTGAGGTGGGGGGTTCTGCATTCGACAGCAGCTGCCTCCCTAACACTGCTAACAGCTTCCCTGCGCTCTATCTGGAGAATAAAAGGTGTAATTATGGCGTGTTTACCTGTGCGACTGCTGCTCGGGGGGCGGCCGGCCGGCTGCTGCCTGCTTGTCCCAGCCCGGAGTGTCAGAGCGGCAGGTTCATGTTGAGCCCAACTCGACCCCCCTTCCTACAAATGGAAGGAACAGACGCCATGGCAGTCCAAAAATAAATCCTGAGCCCTGTGAGCTGCTCAGAGTGACAGCAGCCTCGTCGTGACAGCAGAGCGAGGCGAGACGCAGGCCACAGGACCTTAGGTTTCACCACCTCAGGGCTCTAAACGTGGGGTCCGAGGGCCACACAGGGGTCCTTCAAGGATGTACTAGGGACCCAGCAGGGGGCTTCACAGTGTGCACAGAAAAATGAGAAAGGGGATTCATTTGAATTCTGGTAGAAATAATCCTAATTCAGGGGTCCTTGTTGAGATTATGTCTGAGGGGGTTCTAGACACCCATACAGGTGTGTTGTAATCACTCTGGAAAGGTTTTAGAGTTGCTTGGTACAGGGGCTCATGATGGTGGGTAGGGGTCCGTCAAGGAGCTCCAAAGATGTTTGAGTGGGTTTTAAGCATTCTTGGGCTGCTCCCAAGAATTCTTTGAGGGTTAGGCTTAGAGTTGGCTGTGTGAGGATTAAATATAATGTGTAATTGACATTATAACACCATATAACACCATATGCATTAAATTTGGGTGATGTAATTATGACTTGGAAGTTGACTGAACGCTATTTACAAGTTGGAAACTTGTAATTTGGATAACTCTGATATGACATGAATGGTGGAAGAAGTACTCAGATAATTTACTTCAGTAAAAGTTACCACAGTGTAAAAAAGTCCTGCAGTCCAGTCGAGTATTACCAGCAAAATGTACTTAAAGTATCAAAAGTAAAAGCACTCACTATGCAAAATGGCCTCTTTCAGAGTGTTACATTTTGGACCCTCCAATATCCCAAAAGATGATTTTTTTGATCTTATGCACACAAGATAAGGAAAAAATAAATTTCTGGACTTCAGGGGCAACTTCATCATTCTTATGAGTACATGATGAGCTCATGTAAAATTCACACAACTCCAACCTGAGTAATCAACCTCATAACTGAAAACAGCTATGAGGGTCTGTGGGGTCTTTAATCTGTAACAGTGCATCATATTTATTAAGCTGATCATGTGGTTTGTACGTAAAATCAAACTATAGCAGTTGTAGTGAAGTGAAGTAGAAGTAACATATATTGGATATACTTAGCATTAGGCTCCGTGGGGTATGCTTACAGTCTGACTGACTCCGTGGGTTCTTCAGGAGGTTTCAGGGGTGCTCATAAAACTTTCTCACTAGAAACCATCCCTATTTGAACTGAGTCTATGACACCCAGGGATCCAAGATCCAGGAATCTAATCAGATGTTCAGTGGGTTCCAGAGGTGGGTATGATATTCCAGATGTCTTTGAGGGGTTCCAGGAGTGTCTTTATGGGGTTTTTAGGTTGTGGTTCCAGGGGTTCTTTAGAGACTTCCACAGCATCTTTAAGAGGGTTGATGTGACCGTTGGAAAAGGAACCTTAGGGTGCTGGTAGTTGAAGATGTATTGTATTGATGTACAGTATTCAGATTCTTGTAGGTCCTTGTAGGGGGTTATGTGGTCCATGAGATGTTCCAGCACTTCTACAGAGGGTTTTAGGGATCCTTCATGGGGTTGCAAGGATCTTTGAGGGTTTCTAATGGTCCTTTATGAGGCAATATCTCCTGTGCTTAGATGGGGTTTCAAAAGTATTTCTGGAGGTCCCGAGAGTCCTTTAGCAGGTTTATGGGGTCCTTGTGGGGGTTTGTGTGATCCAGGAGAGCTTTCAGGAGCCCTTGAGTGAGTTCCAAGTGTCCTCAAGAGGATTTTAGGAGTCATTCATGGGGTTCAAATGGTGTCACAGCAGGTTCTAATGGTTTCTGATGGAACTTGGACAGGATGGTCCTTAGTTAAAATAGTATTTGAGGAGGTGTAAAGATACTTGATCGAGGGAGTTGAAAAGAAGTAGATTCTTTTGCAGTTTGTAATTTGACCATACTGTATTTCACAGGAAATTAAAACCAATTAAACAACGTACTCTATAACTGTTTTTATAGTGATCATCCCAACAGCGAGAGCGTAGACAAGTCATTTCAACTATAAATCAACAACAAAATCAACAGGAGGTCTTTGGCCTGAGGTTTGTCTATTTGTGTTTCTGTGACATGAAAACATTTGACACTTCCACATGTGGGTGACCAGGAGCCTCTGCTCTGTATTCTGTCACTGTAGCGCCCCCTGGAGGAAATTAGAAGATCATTCAGGATCCCTGAGATGCTGATATGACACCCATATCACAGATCCAGCTTATAAATCAAGCTGAGGAGTTTGCTGAATGATTCATGCTGCAGCTTGTTTAGACTTACAGCTAAACTGAAAGACATTAGTAACAGATAAGACTGATCCTGCAGAGGATTTCTATGAGATAGGTAGTTGATTTTTGAAAGAAAATTACACTGGAAACACAGCCCAGCACTCATAATCACTCATTCTGTCAAATAATTAAATGTAGCTCAATCCAACACAATTTGAGTTATAAAAAGACTAATACTAAATCTTCAATGGGGACTTTTAAAGGACAAAAACAAAGTACAAACATTCATTAGCATAGACTTCACATAGTACATAACTGAAAGACACAGATAAATTTACGTTTTTACAATTACAGATCACAATGTGAAGAAAGTCAAGCTGTCAAACACATACAGCACAAAATGTTTGTACCAAACAACTATTATTTGAAAGTTTAATTTCTTTTCATTTAACCACATTTTTCCTTTATTTTTGCCTAAACAGGGGAACTACAGGCCAGTAGCCTGATGGCAGGAGGGGGAACTGTTTGTGTAGTAACTCAGTCGTCATCCAATGTTGTTTTTGCATGTTTTTAGGACCTGCATGGAGTAAAACTGTCTGAGGTGTATCCAGTGATACTACTTTTGCCCTTTTGGTTGATTCTTGCAGGACCAGAGTCAAAGTAAACAAGACCCCAAGCAAAGGATGGATCAACATGTAGGATTTACAGCTTGGATAGACAAATTATTCAGGTTCTCGTCCTCCTGTGACCATGTTGTACATTATGTTTATGTGTCCCAGACTTCTGTAAGAGGTTCAGGATCACCACCTGCCTTGCTTCCCTGACGTCCAACTCTCCTCTCACTCTCAGATGAAATTTGCTTGCCTAATGCAGCTGCCCCAGAATAGCAACCTGGGGGCGTCTTGGCTGCCCCCTTCTCCAAACTTGAGCCTCCCTCCTTAGCCCTCGACCCTTCCATCTCCTTATTGAGTGCCAGCGGTGGGAGGGGGGGACCGGAGTCATGGACCCTGCCCCACCGCAGGCCCGGCCTCGCCTCCAGGCCAACTCCTCGGCCAATGGGGAGGCCGAGCGGATCGTGTGTCACTATAACAGAAGGACATAATCAGCGCGGTAAGTTTGCAGAACCTTACAGCCTGTCTTGGCCAGCAGGGAGCTCGCTTCTTTCAGCTTTTCTGAGGTAAGGAAGAAGGGAGAGAGTGAGTGTGTGAGTGGTAGAGAGGAAGCTCAAGTGCAATGTCCCCAATCATCACCCAAACTGAGGACAGCTGAGTCCACACGTGTTAAAATCACTGCCACGACTAGTAGAGGCTGCTGCCGAGGTCAGGGGTGAGACTGGAACAGTTGTGTTGAGATTATGGACAGGTAGTGGATCTAAGAGGAAACAGGCCTCCATTTGAAGCCCAGAGAGTGTGATGCTTTAATGTTTCAGCTCAGTGGCAATGAAATCTAGTTTGTGTTGGTGTTTGATTGCAGCTGTGGGCCTGAGAAGCTGATAAACAGTGGTTTTCGACATCTTGTTGTATCTCTGAATCTCTAAAGTGAGCCGAGAAATGTGATTCTTTTTTGGAGGTTGTAATCATGTCAAACCTTCTGCTGAGGTTAAAATGAGAAACCTTCAGAAGCTTAAGAGTTCTGGAGTTCTTGCAGAACATCTGCTGTTATCCTAAAGGACTTTGTTGTTGTTTTTGTGCCGGTTTGGTCCGAGTCCAGTGATCCAGCGGAGGTTCATACCTGAGGGATTTACAGATGGCTTAAAGCCTTTGAAGCAGCTTTCCGCTTCAGGAGACAGAAGATGATACTAAAGAGTTATGTAACATCAGCGCCAATGAATCGGGTTGATATCTTTGATATTTTAAGTCAGGGACACTGCTGTAACTTTTTTTTTGGATTGCAGGTTTCCTTGGTTTATAGGTTTAACTTAATTGTCGATGTCCATTAGTGAAGCTGTAAATGGGTGTGGCATGTGTGTACATTAAAGCTCACATAGCTTGAGGATAAACACTTTAACGTCTTGAACAGGAGCCAAGAACCTCCAGACTGGATGTAAAGGAATTATCTAAATGTGGAGTGTTTTTCCAGACTACCAATAATCACATCATGGTGTAAACAATTTGAAAACAAAACTGAGTCTGGAATTTACGAGATTCAAAGAACAAATAGAAGGAAGCCCGGCATTAGACCTTTAACCTTCACGGCTCCCTTTCAGGGTTTATTTTAATTCTTGAGCAAAGTGGCCTCAGTCAGCAGGGAGCCTCAGGGAGATGATTGAAGGAACCATGTGAGAGCGAGACGACCAGATAAGGAGATGAAGGTGGAATTAGGGGTGTTGGTCCAGGGGAAGGAACCCAATCTTCAGCATCGGGTCCACTGAAACCGGATCTGGGACCTTTGCAGCTGTCTGATGGAAATAGTTGTGATGTCGGGATGCCTTCATGCTGGCCTCACGCTAATGAGGCTAATGGGCAACTAATCTGACATCTAATCACTGATAGATTAAATTATGGATAAATTCAGGTCATGTGTGTTTATCATTGCAGAGTTTTGATCAGATACTTCATCCAGTCTGGAGTCTCACAACTGATTTACAACAGGATCGTATGCTTGGAATGGTTTTAGATGTGACAGAATTTGCTAGAAGCTGTGAAGAACTGAAGCTATGTGCTTCTAAAGATAAAAACTCTTTAACACCTTCGATGCCAAATGGATGCAGAGTGATGGGAGAGGGCAGGAGCTTGACCTTTACCACGACCCCTGCAGGATTCTTTTTTTCTTCGACCTTAATCTCCTCTTTCAGCAGTTGAAAACAGACCATTGGCATAAATCTATGTTTGGCTCCCTTCTCATTTATCATCAGAGAAGCAGATTCAGGACTGAGGCTCGAATTACAGCCCAAAGTCTAACACTAATTATAAACCAAACATATTTTGATCCGACAAATTTGGAGAATGTTTCAAATACAAGGTCCACGTAAAACATTTCATATGATGAGGAACCAAAGCTTTCGAAATGAATCTGCATAAAAGAATTTCTTATTTTTGGGGTGGTGGTGAAATATGTGTAGGCAAGCAGGTGGGGTTTGGTCAGGGTGGGGCCAGCAACAGATATTTAAGACATCTGCAACTTAATCCTGAGCTATAAATACAGAAGGCCGCTCAGTCGCTGCTTGCAGACTGACTTTAAGTTCCTCTCTTCTCTCTTGCCTCCAGGTTGCAAAGTCCACTCTCACCATGTCTGACACCGAAGAAGTGTAAGTCAACGCACATTTTCATTCACAAATTAAAACCTTTGAATGTTTCGGTGAGCAGTTTGACAAAATAATCTTAACTCAAGGTCCACTTACTGGACCTTGAGTTAAGACTTAAACAGCATCTCTACGTTGATGTCTGTGTTCTGTGCAGTTGAAAGCTCTGGAAAAAGATACTAAGAAGAACTTGAGTTAAGATTATTTTGTCAAACTACTGTATCCATGGTAAAGCATGAATTTTCTCGCTAAATTTTGAGGATTAACTCTAAATCAGAATTTCTTTGCCTTCTGTCTTGCAGTGATCAGGTCGAGGGTAAGTACCACCATTTTCGCCGTTTAAAAAGACAAAATCCTCAGAAAGTAGGTCTAGGTACAGTCCGGAGTTCCATGCTAAATCCTAGTATTATTTCTGAATCTTGCCTAACTGATTTTCCATCCCCTGTAGAGAGTTATTTGCACTGGACAAATTCGTACGTTTGCAGGTTTGGCTTGACTCCTCCAGATTCAAGTTGTGCAATGATGCTCTCTCACTGAGGCAAATCTGCACATACATTTTCCTCCCGCTGTAGCATGGTTGCAGGCACCAATGCTGGCATCAGGACAGTGTCAAGTATGCTTTCTGAAATCAAAATCCAAATTCATAAAAATCTAAATTGCACAAACCTGCACTGACCTGTTGACAACGAGTCCTGCAGCTCTGCATGACCATCTGCAACTGTACAGTCCTCCTAAGCTGAACACTATTTCAGATGAAAAGAACAGGGACATTCGTGAAGTTTAATACCGCTTTCAAGTCCTGCCTGTCAGCTCTGATCAGCCCAGGAGGACTGTTGTGTAATGCCTAGCATGGATCCCCAGTGTACCCACATTTTGCATTTGTATTCTGTCAAAAATGGGTACAAACGGGATCTTTTGATAATGTTCTTCTGCTCCTTTCTTTCTCGGACGGACGTGAAGAATACGATGGTAAGACATAGCCGGTAGACTCCGGATGATCTAATGTCATTGATACTAATTTGTCGGTCATTTTTGAAAACGTGTGTTCTTACTTCCACATGTACTTTCTGTGGCATGCTGGTTAACACTAACGTTATCTGAGATAAATGAACAGACACAGGTTGAAAAAGTAGACTGCGTCAGGGTAGAATTTCTCTTTTTGTCTTCGGCCACGCTGAGTTGCAGCGCAGGTATTCTCAGGAATCGATCACATTTCATCCATCAATGACTGACCATCAATGACTGACCTTTTCTCTTCTGTAACTGCTTGCTGTCTCACCTGCTTTAGCGCCATCCGGTGGCAGTTCCCCCAAACTGCGCCGCAATGAACCTCCTCATATCTCACCTTTCATCTACTCACCCCGTCCACCTCCACCTCTTTCCCTTTTCCCTTTCTCCTGCTTCCATTAACCCTCTCACCGCCCTTCCTCTCCCCTGGTGACTCGCTGCATGTTGTGTAGCTGTAGAAGAGGAGGTAGTAGAGGAAGTAGAGGTGGCCCCTGAGGCGGCCCCTGAGCCTGAGCCAGAGCCAGAGCCAGAACCAGAGCCAGAGCCAGAGCCAGTGGTAGAACCAGAGCCAGAACCAGAACCAGAGCCTGAGCCTGAGCCTGAGTATGAAGGTATGTGGCATGGAGGGGGGAAGGGGGTATTCTATCATCCTTTCCCAAGCAATAGGTGCGCTCCACAGGCTGCAGCCAGCCAGACAGACCCCACTAATCCTGATCCGCACACATGTTCACCATGTCTGCTAATGCTAACGCTACCTTCCTTTCACCTCTGGACAAAGTCAAAGACTTTAGCCTGTTTATGCAGCACTCAAAGGGCGCAAGCTGGGATGTGATGACTTTCTATACAAATATAAACAGATGTGGAGAAAATCAAAGTGTATGACTAATATTTCAAGGCCTTTTGCACTAAAGCTCATGTTTTAGGCTGATATAAAGAGCCCAAGTCCTGCCCCACATCCAGGTTAGCTTCTGTTCTGTTCCCAAAATATTTTCTGATAGCTGTTTGTAAAAAATCATTATTCCTTTATTCATTAAACATTCTTTCTGAAAACTCAAAATGATCTGGCTGCACTAAACACATGCATATTTCCATTGTTTGTGCTAACACGTAAGCATACAGTACGATACAATAAGTCTATCAGAGGCTATTAGTATCCTACAGTATAAATCTTTTTAAGAAATTCAAAGTTTATATAATTTTCATTATAGGAATTGCAGATTAAAATCATGAAAATCTCAGTTTTTAGCTCCCTGGGTAATGTAACTTAAATATATATATATATATATATATATATATATATATATATATATATATATATATATAGATTACACGAATATCAGAATCAGAATCAAGTTTTCAGTATATATATACTTTATATACTTCACATGTGAAGTAAACAAATGACATTCAAAGTTTTGTCAATTTAGAAAGTGTAGGCCTACCTGAAACCTGCAAATACATCAAAACATACGCAGCTAAGCAAAGCTGTCAACTGCAAACACAGGAAATATTTTATAAAGAGATTATCTGAGGGCTTAAATTCTACAAAAGACACACTGGCCTCTTTTATCAGTCTAACCCTACTTATACTACTGTACCACATGTACACGGCGTACATGTTTGCTTTTTCATTATTTTGATATCCGATTAAGGTAAACATCATATTAAATACATACTATAACTTGAGCTGCTTCTTTTGCTGCTGAGCATGAAAATAAACATGTCAGTGAAATAAATAAGAAGAGAAAAAGATGGTGTCTCTGATTTCATCTTTTTCTAAATTTAAAAATCACTGTCCCATCTTTTATTATGCTCATGTGCTGGTGGGAAAGTCCTCTAAATCGGTGTTGCATTCACGTGCTATTGTGCAGAAAAATTAAATTCAAAACAGAAATGTTACTTTTGCTTTAAAGCCATTAAATTTCTGATTTCTGATTAATGATTTAATGCCAAACCCAAACCTATGTAAAGCCTGACACCTACTGCTAAATAAACTAATTTCCTGCCTCAAACATGTCTACCTAAATCTTCTGTTCCATATTTTACTTTGACATTAATGAAACGTCCAATGGCACGTGAATGCAGACTTAAATGTTACAGGGATCATACTTTGTTGAGCTGTTTGTAGATGAAACTGTGGCTTCTACAAACTTAATGTAGGAAATCGTAAATTCTCAAATACTTGAAATTACCTGAAACTGCCTGTAGCTGAAACAGTCCTATATTTGACACAGGCCTTTATTTCAGATCTTCCCCACTTTATAAGTATATTTTGTCATATTTTACGAAGCAGCCTCCTAGTTTGTGTTGTTTTTTTAATCACTGTTAAGCTAACGTTAAAAAGCAGAGTGATATTACATGCAATGTACATTTTTCTGACTTTAGCGCGTTAGCTGTTGAAGTACAGGGAATTCCACACGCCCTCAATGTTTTACTCACCCTTCATAAGCGATTATTTGATTGTGCTGGCTGCTAATGTTTGAGATCTGGCAATTATTTGAGAATTTACAAATGCTAAAGCTGCAGCAGATTGACTTTCTGCCATAGTTTGTAGCTTCACTGTGTTTAGCTGACTGGATGTACAGTTTGCTGCTGTCAGTGGGCCTGCTAACGCTGTTGTCTATTCTGCTTTTGTTTTGGATGCTTGCTGCATGCAGAGGCCTTTGAAGAGGAAGGTATGTTTATTTTAAAACTTCTGATGAATCTGAAATCTGTCATTCTGGTTTTGGAGGGACCACGGTGTCCAGGTCTGACGTCTGTACTCTGGGAACGCCTGCTGTTCACAAAATGTCTGTCCAAATTTTACCTGTCTGTCAAAGTCCAGGAGCGCTGCCCAATTGGCACTGAGAGTTTGAAATCGAAAATTCTGAAAGAGAAACACACACAATTTTAAAACATTACTGAACGAGTTTTGAGAAAATTAAAACTGCTAGTGGAGAAAAAGGGTGAAAGAATATGAAACGCTAACATGTGCTTCAATGCGCAGCGACCTCTCCGTTACACTCTTGCTATGCCACCCGTCATCTGCATGGCATGGAGCCGCCAGAATCTGGGTTCAAAGACGAGAAAGGAATGGGAAATGACTTGGTCTTGCTTGTGTAAAATGATTTTGGGGTCAAGCCAAAAGAAGCATGACACATATTGTAGGTACGGCACATAAAAGTCACAACTTTAAGCGACTTTTTAGACAAATGAAAAAGCAATACACTGAGTCTTTATCGGAAAACTGATGTTCATTTTTGTAATAATACAAGACTGTGTTAACAATTCAGGTTTACTGTAACTGCACTCACAGCAAGATGGTTCTCTGATATTCACAAAACTTCTGTGAAAAACAGTTTGGTTCTGTTTTTTAATATGTGAAGTTTCCATTTGTTTGTTGTTAGCTGTTGTTCTAACCCAAACTTAAACACTGATAAACTACAATTTTCATTTTTAATCTTAATCTCATGTGTCATATAGATGTGAAACCACACAGTTTAATCCATGTAATGCCTGAGAGAAATGCAATAATCTGCTTTGTTTCTAACCCAATGACATGTACTTGTCCCCTCTTCATTTCCTAACCTGCAGAGGAGAAGCCAAAGTTCAAGTGAGTTTCCTTCTCGTGTGATGTGACTTCAAATGATTTCTGTAGACATTTTGATCAGAGACATTTGGCTGAAAAGAGGAAAAAAAAGCATAAAACAACATTATAACCAGCACCAGTGCACTTAAGACCGAAACACTCTCTCCTACAGGCCCAGCGCTCCAAAGATCCCTGATGGTGAGAAAGTGGACTTTGATGTAAGTGGACCTGAAGTGACGACACGAAGGATTTCTGTTAATGTTTGAGTGTTTCTGTTTGTCTGAGTGTTGTTTTCTGCGCTTCTGCCCCGCAGGACATCCAGAAGAAACGTCAGAACAAGGATCTGGTTGAGCTGCAGGCCCTGATCGATGCTCACTTTGAGTGCAGGAAGAAGGAGGAGGAGGAGCTGATCGCCCTCAAGGATAGGATTGTGAGTTTCCAGCCAGAGCCAGTGACATCTAACTAAATGTCACCTGCTCATCTTGCTCATCATTCTGTCTCCACATGAATGAAATGAATAAATAAATATGTGGGATCTCAAGATGATTACAGGAAGATGATTAAATTCAGGAAAGCAGTGGATTAACCACTTCATTTAAGGTTTATTTTAGCAGCGTGTCCCTTAAAGCAGCTATAACTGATATTTTTCGCGAACAATATGTATCAAATAACAATGTGAAAACAGTATTGATGAAGCTACAGAGAATTATCAGGTGAATCTGCAGCTCCCCTCGGCTTTACGGAGCTTTATAATGAGTTTCAGCTCTTTGTTTCTCTGTCCACACACAACTTTACAGTTCTGGTTCACTCTCAGCGCTCTCATAGCGTCGTTTTCAGAGAAACATCTGTAAAAAACCACCGTACACTACCTGCTCAGCAGCTAAAGAGACAGATATTTCCCTCAGGAGGTGGTAGAGACCAAAAACAGAGCTAAAAGAGAGAGAATATTGGACAAAACACCACTCCAAATGAATGCTAATGTTGCTTCATAACTACTGGATGTTTAAATACAAAACAGGTTAAGCTCGCACAATAACACTGAGGTATGAAATTAAGTGATTAAAGGCACCCTCAGTTTATATTAAGAGATGTGTGCATGGATTAAGAAAAGATGAAGGTAGTCTTAAAAAAAGTTTGACATTNTGATTACAGGAAGATGATTAAATTAAGGAAAGCAGTGGATTAACCACTTCATTTAAGGTTTATTTTAGCAGCGTGTCCCTTAAAGCAGCTATAACTGATATTTTTCGCGAACAATATGTATCAAGAGACCAAAAACAGAGCTAAAAGAGAGAGAATATTGGACAAAACACCACTCCAAATGAATGCTAATGTTGCTTCATAACTACTGGATGTATAAATACAAAACATATTAAGCTCGCACAATAACACTGAGGTATGAAATTAAGTGATTAAAGGCACCCTCAGTTTATATTAAGAGATGTGTGCATGGATTAAGAAAAGATGAAGGTAGTCTTAAAAAAAGTTTGACATTTTGGGTAATTATTCGCTTTCTTGCCGAGAGTTAGGTGGGAAGATTGATACCACTGTCACAAAGACTGGAAACAGGGGAAACAGCGAGCCTACCAGCACAACTAAAGCTCACTAATTGACACGTTATGTCTCAATCCACACAAAAACTGAAGTGTAAAAACAACAATTTGCCGTTTTATTTATCAGATATTTTCTAATAATAGAAATAGTTTGTAAAACTACGATTTTATTAGCTTTGGACAGAGCCAGGCTAGGCTAAGTTATCCAGGGGTGGTCTCGCCTGGCGTGTGTGGTGGGTTGAACTGTGTAGAATAAAGCGTGTGACGCTGCGTTTGCTGCCGTCCTGCAGGAGAAGCGTCGTGCTGAGAGGGCCGAGCAGCAGAGGGTCCGCGCTGAGAAGGAGAAGGAGCGTCAGGCCAGACGTGAGGTTCGTGGTTTAATCTTTATTCATTCTTTTACTTCTCCTTTAACCATTAAAATATGACTCTTAACTCAGATATTCCATTTTATTTCTCACTGTTCAGGAACTAACAAAAAGAGTCTTGTTCTCTAAGTCTTTATTTTTGTGTGTGTCATCCTTCACAGTAAAAATAAAAATGTAAAAATCTCTAAAGCTTCACTTCAGTCTGCGGTGCTGATTTCTGGGTTTATTTTTGTCTCTCCTACACTCCGATTCGTTTGCGTGAACACAGGAGGAGAGGCGGATCAGGGAGGAGAGTGACGCCAAGAAGAAGGCAGATGATGAGGCAAAGAAGAAGTCCGCTCTGTCCAGCATGGGCTCCAACTACAGCAGCCACCTGCAGAGGGTCAGTACACACTCATACTGCCTGCGGTAGTACTATCTTGTTATCTGGATAGCAGTGGTGGAAAGTACATTTACTCAAGCACCGTGCGTAAGTACAATTCTAAGGTACTTTACTTCAGCGTTTTAATTTTATGCTACTTTTACTTTGATTACACTACATTTCAGAGGTAAATATTGTATTTTTCACTGCCTACATTCATCTTACAGCTGTAGTGACTTTGCAGGTTCCAAAAACCTGCAATGATCCTATAAAACACACGGCACTGTTATAAAGCAAACACCTGACAGTATATAAAACTAGTAAAATGATCTCTGCCTCCTTCGCTACAATGTTTAAATCCAATAGTGTATCATGTAAAAAAACACTGACAGAGCCCACTTTAGAGTGTAATGAGTACTTTTACTTTCATACTTTGAGTACATTTTGCTGATAATACTTGGAATATTGTGTCAATACTTGGAGTATTTTTAAATTGTGGTATTGCTACTTTTACTCAGTGGTGGAAGAAGTACTCAGATCCTTTACTTAAGTAAAAGTAGAAATACCACAGTCTAAAAATACTCGATTGCAAGTAAAAGTACTGATTTCAAAATATTACTGAAGTAAAATTACAGAAGTATTATCAGCAAATGTAAAAGTACTCACTATGCAGAATGGCTCCTTTCAAAGTGTTATATTATTATAGAATATTATATCACATGTAAGAGCATTTCAATTCTGTAGTTTGTCAATGTGGAACCAATTTTAGATAAATTAGTAGTGTAGTACTGCATTATATCATACAAGCATATCATGTTTTATATGTAAAAATAACTAATAAGGGTCAAATAAATGTGGTGTAGTAAAAAGTACAATATTTCCCTCTGAAATGTAATGGAGTATAAAGTTGCATAAAATGGAAGTATGTCAAAATTGTGCTTTAGTACAGTACTTTAGTAAATGTAATTTAGTGAGTAAAAGATCTGAGTACTTCTTCTTGCTGGACTAACCTGCGTCTGTACAACCACGCCGAACAGGCTGACCAGAAGAGAGGAGGAAAGAAAGAGACTGAGAGAGAGAAGAAGAAGAAGATCCTGGCCGCCAGACGCAAGCAGCTCAACATCGACCATCTGAACGAAGACAAGCTGAAGTACGACTCAACACTTCAACGCAGCTCACATACACAAACTCACGTTTGTTTCATTTGTCAGGGTGAAAGACGACTCTTAGAAACATCCTGTAGAGCCTCATGAGACACTAAAGCTCTCCACTTAAATCAGCCTCATGAAATATTTCAACTTTCTCTGCTCGTAAAACTGACAGTCGTCGTGTTTGAACGGTTGGATTTATTTTACTTTAATGTCGGCGTGTTCTTGTGTTTCCGGCAGGGATAAGATCAATGAGCTGCACGAATGGATGGTTCAGCTGGAGTCTGAGAAGTTCGACCACATGGAGAGACTGAAGAGGCAGAAGTACGAGGTGAGACCCCCGTCCCTGTCGTCTTTACTTCATAATGTACTGCTGTAGTACTGAGTGGTAATTCTGTTCACCATGTTTACTGTTTGTTATTCTACAGCAACGTCAGGATAACATCCCACAGTGGGTCACTTGATGACGGGAAGGGTTTTGGGGGAGATTTCTATGCCTGCTTGTTTGTTTTTTGTCAATTTTTAAATATATTTATTGTTAAAAATAAGATAAGTTTGAAATATATCATACAATATAAATAACAAAATGCAAACTGTCTGTCTTCAGGGGAATTTGTGGGACCTAAATGCAGAATCATGGTTTAGAAAAGGTTGAGAAACTCTGAACAGGATAAAAAAAAAATACTTTCATCTTGTTTAAATACAGAACTGCAAATTTCCTGGATTATTACTTTAAATTATTTTAATAATAACAGGTTCAACTGCACTGCTGATGAGTTGTCTTCCCCATTACAGATATCTAGTGAAACATACTGTCTCGTTATGACATGAAAACAGGAGCTTATGAAGGAGCTTATCCTGCAAATGATTCGTTTGGAATTTAAATTTTGATATTTCACTGTTGTTGATGTTGTGATTTTTAATTTCTTAAGTAAGTCTGCCATGTACTGTATGTTTACTGTATAATATTTGGTAAAGGTGGCTTTTTATAGGTTTTTATTATTACGACACAAAATTAAGGGGTAATTGTGAGTTATATAGAGGTTAATTGACTTAATATTGAAGCACAAAGGTCATCACACAAAATAAATCAGATCCAGCTTTTATGAAGAATGACTAACTAAAAGCCTTTTTGATAATGTATATAACAATGCATATAGAGTCAGGTATCTAAACNATGTTTCTCCACAGCTTTGTCTTCGGTATGTACTCTGATTTCTGCTATAATGATCCACACATTTAAAACTAGTGTTGAATATTAACCTCACCTGAACATCACAGTAAATCCTGTAAGGTAAATTTCAGACATTTTTGTCCAGCCACATGTTGTTGTTGGTTGTTGATGCTGGTGCCCTGAGGCGACCGTCCAGCTGAGCGTACCTCCGGATTTGAACCCCTCGATGTGCTCTTTGATTCCCTCTCCAGGTTACAACCCTGCGTAAGAGAGTTGAGGAGCTCAGTAAATTGTAAGTAAAGCTGAGCAGGGTGTTTGCCTGCTGGCTTCAGGCTAACTGCATGTTAGCATGAAGGAAGGTCAGAGAACCAGAGCGCCCCCCGCTGGCCGAGAGAGGACGCAACACACCACCAAAAAAAAAACCCTCAAAGAGAGAACTGAAGAGTTTGTTTCCAGAAGCGGCATCTGTTTGCTTTTGTGCTTTTCCCTTATAGAAAAGTTCAGGATTCAGCTGTGAAGTTTATCAGAGTTAAATTTCCTTTTATTCATTTTTAAGGCGCCACAGCTTTAATTTTAAGATTTAAGTAATTTTTGCATTAATCAGATTTGACAAGGTTAAAGTCAAATACGAGTCTCTGGATCAGAATTTCCTTAATGATAATTTTAAAAAATATCTTTACTTTAGTTCAAAGATAAGGAAACTGTTTTATTTAAAAAAAAATTATAATTCTACAAAAAGTTACACAAACTTAAAATGAATGAAAGACTAATAACTCACAATACCGGATCTTTGTTGGAAATGTGATAGGAGACAGTAAAGTTACCTTCCATCCCTTCCAATGGTCTAATGGTTTTAGGCTAACGTACTTTTTTTTAGCTGTAATTTTATTTGCCATTTTTGGAATCAAAATCTTCAGTTCATAAGCAGATGAATTATCTAAAGTGGGTGTAAAGGTGGTGTTGGGTGACTGAGCTCCTCCACATCCTGTCCTGGTCTGGATGTCAGTTTTAGCATCACAGAGCTCCGGTCAGGTGTGTGAGCGAGCAGTCGAACAGGTAAGTTGGAGTCTGCAGAGGCTTCAGAGCCGAGCTGGAGCCGAATCTTTCTAAACTGTCCACGTTTCTTTTTGGGAAACCAAAACGGGCATTTTAATGCGACAATGATCAGATTATTATGAACAACAACCTGATCATAGAGTGTCCTGAATAAGACATTATTTTATATTTTGCATTGATTTCTGTCATTACAGAAACAGCTGTTCTAGTTCAGATCAAATAAAAGTGAATTCAGAGGAAACACTGATCATATGCATGAGCCCGTCTTGGTTTCCCATGATGCCTCAGCCTGCAGCTTTCAGCCCGTGGAGCCTGTTGAGGAGAGCGGAGGGAAGTCCTTCTCCTCGGAGGTAAACGTGTCCAAGTGTGTGTTAAAGCTGCTGCTGTGTCGTTTTTCAGGTGCTCACGTTCAGGAACCGCATTGATGAGTTGCAGAAACAGTAAGTACTGTCACTGCCGCGTTCACTGACGCTCCGGCTGTTGTCTGCGTGAACCCTTCCCTTAGCCAGACATAACTGTCATGAGCACTCAGGGCAGTTTATGTCAGTTTATGGCAGAAAACGTGTTTAGTAGGAACAGACGACCGATCAGTTAATTGTTTTTCCTTTTAATATAAGTTGCATATACTGTAGGCAATGATGGAGAAGACGTACACCTTCAGATAAACCCGTTTCACTCTGAAGTTTTAAAGTATGTTCACAAATAGCAGCACAAACCTGAACTTTCCATTCTTAAATCTCTGTACGAGGATATTTTTTCATAAACTTTTGTCAGTTTTTTGTGTCAATTTTCTGAGACAAAAAAGCCATAAACACACCAAAACACACTAACACCACCAGTGAGTGTTCAGGCCCGAATCCAGGCCTGTCTGGAAAACTGTCTGGAAGTCAACATGGAGGCAGAGGACCGGCCTCTATCTACCTCACAGGTCATACATGTTGCGGTCACTTGTTTGTCCAGAAACACACGAAAGCAGCAGTTTGTCAGCAGGACATTAGGTATCTATAAATGTTATATTCCTTCAGCAGGTTGAAATTTAAGTGGTTAAAATTAACAGACTGATAAACTACAAGTCAAAACAAACATTTTGCTCTTTGTTTACCATTTCTAAAGTTCAGCAGGCTAACCAGGTAAAATAGATCATGGAAAGTCAGCGTAGAAAACGTTACAGCTGTAATACGTAGCCAGTTTTCATACAATCCATCTTCAACTTCTTTTGTTTTACCTCAGTTTAACTTCACTCACCTGAAAAACTGGTTATCTGTGTCTGAGAAACATTGCTGTATAAATCTGCTGTATAAATGTTAATTATTCAAAAAAGCAAGCTGCTGCTTTCGTCCTTCTTTTCGGAGGCTCTGCCACGTCCATATGGTAGAAAAGAAAATTGTGGAATTCCATGCAAACGGATCGCTAAATCGACTTCTTATTTGTATTATTAATGCGTTAGCTTGGTTTAGCAATCTGTGCGCAGATTTCTACAGTTTTTTTTATTCTACTACATGACCCCTGGTGGGCTCCGTTAGTTTGAGTGTTTCTGTCACAAACATTTTGTGTGTTATTTATCTTCAGTTCCCATCATAACACCAGATATTACATTTCATTATAAATGTAAACATACTGGTATCATCCAGTCAGTATGAGAGGAGTGTTTCCTGGTGTTCTCTGAAAAAGGATGGATAACCGTTAACTTTCAGTGGTCGATATAATGTATGATAGTAGCAACATGCGGGCAGAGAAACAGCCTGATTTTTAGACTGATAAATGTACATTTTGTCGTGTTCTCCAGTACAGCTGTACGAGTGGAAATATAGTAACCAAACAGGAGATACTCACAGACACAAACAACAGTGATAATATAATGTTACATTTATGACCCAGAACGGTGCATCCTTTTTCAGTGTGAAGGTCAGGGTCCTTCTCCTCATACTGACCCGTTTACTTCATTGTGTGTACGAGCCGTTACAACAGTGACTGTAAAGGTTCGCATTAGTTTAGTGGCTGTCGGACTCAGTAACGATTCAGTCTGTGCAGGTAAGTGCTGCATGAGTTTGTGACTGATTTCTGTCTGAACGGGAACAACAGAGACGTCTGACGTAATGTTGCAGGCTGGAAATTTTGCATTTTTCCTATTTTGCATGTGTAGCCCAAAATACCTTTTAGTATTTACAAGTTGTTTTAGGGTAGTGTTGGAGGTTTTATGTTGTTTCCTCACGATCACAAAAAGTATTTTGTGAAATCAGATATTTATTTAGTTTGGCGTAGTATTTCCTGAGCAAGTTAGATTTTTATCTCTCCGATTATTCTTAAATATAAGTTTATCACAAGACAAAACATGAGAACTTAAACATTCCCTCCATTCTTCCACACCTTGTAAGCTATAGTTTGTTCCATTGAATGAAATGAATGTTCATTGCTCAGTTAATGTTTAAATTGATTGTTGCAGGGAAACGCTCATTATTTCAGAAAGAGAACTGAAAGTCATTAGCTACGTCAGCTTCCTGAAGGTTTTGCACAGTCAGATAAATATACGTACAATAACAATTACATGCAAAGAGATGGAAAACTGGAAAAGGTAATCATTTTAATGCTTATCGTCAAAAAAACAGAGAAAAACAGAGAAGTAGCAAAACGCACACTAAAACTAAATCTCCCATATATTTATTTAACTGAGAGTTGATGTTGGTAGCTGACGTGCTAATCGCCATTTTCACATATAGTTTAAATGTTGGCAGGTCCAGATTGGCTGTACAAACCGGAGTATTTCTGTACTGCCTTGGTGGAGGGAAAAACACGTTTCTATTGCTTGAGTCTACTGCTAACGAGCCTTTGAGCAAGGCACCAAACCCCGATAGCCGAGCTAGAAACTGAAACTCAGCCTGCACAGCCGTCAACTGTCCCTTGTTGAACAAAAAGGTTTAAAAGTTGTTGAAAACATCCCAGAATTCTGACATTCTGTATTTTTTGTGTTTCGTATTACAGCAGCAAGAAGGGAGCCGCCGCCCGCCGCAGAAAGTAGATGGGCTCGCCGCGCCGCTGCTCAGAAACCAAACTGCGATCGTCTCGGACACACGCCTGATGAAACAACGCACACTGTGGCGAAGGTCGTAGCTCAGAAGCCAGTAACGCTGAGGTTTACTTTGCGGTTATCAACCCACGTCCTGATACATGCAACCAGGAGCCTTTAGCTGCTGTTCAATAGGAATAAAAAACTACTAAAACTTGTTGGCCATCACGCTTCCTCGCCCTCCACTGTTTGGTTCTCAGTATTTTTGTAAATAAAGTGTGACTCTTCAAGCCATGTCTGTAGATCTGTTGTTATTCAGAAATCAATAAAGTTCAGTATTTTTAGCCGTGTAATTTTAAAGTCGTTTGTTCAACTTTGTTTTCTAACTGCAGAGTTGAATTGAACTTTTAATGATGTAGTCAGCAGGATATGGAGGCTCACAAAGTGTCAAAAAGTCTTTATTTTATTCAAATGCTCTCAACAGTTTGGTATATTTTTATATTATATGTAATATTTAATCATATATATTATATATATGACTGAGTTAGGATTAAAGCGTGAAAGGGTGCTAAAAGAAGAGGAAAATAGGGTTAATACGTTTTTAGGGCTTTAGTGGCATTATTTTCAGTTTTAAAATGTACAAATGCTGCGTTAGGGTCCCTGTGAAAGCAGTGAGTGTTTTAGAAAAATATATTTCTGGAGACAAGTTACTTTAATTGAAACAAGAAAATGTTACATCAGAAAACTCCTGCCATAATTCTTCTTTATTAAATGTCTTTTTAGAGGCTTGAATCAAAAAATCTTTCCAAACATTCTCACTCTGATTGTTCCCCACCTGACTGAGAAAACAGGAAACAGGTGTGGTGGTTGTTGATTGTGAACAGGTGTGTGCAGGTGCAGGTCTATAAAGCCCAGCAGAGCTCAGTATGACAGAAACCTCTGAACACTGAGTTGGTATCACATCAGTTTGGTGGCTGTGATGGTTTAAGTTGGGACCAGATTTGAACATTTAAAGAGTTTGACATTTTAGAAAGAAGGTTTTGAAATAATCACTCTGGGGCTGTTATTTAGTTTATACTCGAGTTTTGACGAACACATTCACTCATGCTTAGTCTTCCTGCCTGTCGTGACCCGTTTATTCCTTTTATTTCAGGAATAAATGTGTTTAGGTTGGTCTTTACCAAGTTGCCCAGATACACAGATGACAAATGAAAGTAAAAACCAACAAAGTGTCTGCTTCTCCAGAACAGCTTCAGTGCCTTCAGTTCCCCAGCAGACATGTTGTCACAGTAGGCAAAGCACAGGTGTAATTAATAAAATGACTGATGGCTGAACTCCATTTAGCTGGTTTCAGGGTCCTGGTGGTGCATGGCAGTGGACAGAAACATCAAGTTCACCAGAGAAGATGTTAAGGATAAGAGTTTGCCTTTCTTAGATTGTGACGTCCATATGAAAAAGGACAGGAGCCTCCACATTGGGGTATA
>NTHP01001068.1:25838-37388 GCA_003416845.1 Oplegnathus fasciatus | reverse complement strand
AGCTAGCGGACCGTGAGGAGATATTCACTGAATTTGACAAAAAGTGTATTGGATTAGAATTGCAGACTAAACCTTTAAATAAAGTTTCTTTGTCCAAGTCATTATCAAATTCTGTGTTGTTGGATCAGTGCACCCCTTGATCGATTAAGTTAATCTTATCGTATAATAATGACAACAAAGACTTGAAATGTTCTGACCAAATAAATGTACATCATTTTAAATCATGTACACCAAACTAATATTTGTATCCCTACATACACAGATAAATCCTAGTCTGTGTAGTCTATTTTTTTATGTTCATAATTTTGTCCTTATTTTCATGTTTAGTCTTAATATTATGAAACTCTAGTTTAGCAATGTGGGTTCCCAAAGTCGCTGATATTGGTGGCTAATATTCGTTAATTCCTGTAAAAATACGTTTGATAAAAGCAAAGACAGTGAACCAAATGAAATATCTATTTATCCCGTCCTCTCGTGCAGCAACCTCTACAGGGGCTCAGGATATTAGAAACAGATCCTGCTGTCAGCGGGACTGATGATGACAATCGGTCCAGCAGACAGCAGGATCTGTTCCTGACTTCCTGGAGCTCCTGTAGACGTTACGTGCACACTACTGCAGTGAAATTACTACCACTGAACTACTGGCTTCACAGCACTGCGCAGTGACACACCAGCAATGTCGTTTCTCGTACCTCCTACCGTAAGGATTCTCAGCCTCTCCTTGAACACAGCCACATCTGGAGGGGTCGCCGGCAGGGGGCAGCATAGGGAGAGACACCCGGAAACCATTAGTGACCTATGACAAGCTTAAACCCGACACCCACGGCCATTTTACATCACCGCCACAACCGTCCACAGCTAAAACAGAGCACAGCACCGGCCCCGGCAGCTCAACGTCTCCACCACCTTTTTATTTGTTCACACATTTACAGAAAAGGTCCAGAAGGTTGGTTTAGAAACGATGTGATTTTAGAATGAAGTGGTGGAGAACGAGAGATGCAGTTAACACCATGCTGAGGTTAAAAAGTCCTCAATACAGAAGCCACACCACAACCAACCCACACTGAGGGTTTCCCCCAAACAGGAAGCCATTCTGCACAGGTGACCTTCCCTACAGCAGGGACGGGACTAATTCCAGAGCTGCGAACACAGAACTCAACACCGACGTCCTCTGTTTTCACTACAAACTTTAAATACTTTGTACACAGACCAGAGTGTCTGACCTCAAAAATGTTTCACAATCTGTCCCTGCAACACAGTTCGAGTACCATTAAATTACTGACAGTCCTGTAAAACGTAGGTGTGATGAGTCATGTAGTATTTTGAGTATGAGGGACTGAACATCGCTGATGTTGTATCAGGATTTCTACTTCAGTAAAAGCAGACAGAGTCCAGTTAGGCAACACTAAAGCTAATAAGCAGTTAGTGGCGATACGAGCTCAAAGAAAGAAACAGTAGAGACAGACCAGGTCCTGACAGATCTACATCAGTTAGATTCTTATGAAACGATTTAAGACACACATAAAAAACTGATTTAGTACCGCAGAGTTATCCAGTCCGATAAGACAACTAATGTCATTATATTGTCCAGAAAATCTGTAAACGATTCAAAGTCAATAGAAAAACATACGTTAACTGTTCATTCAGTTAATCTCGTAGAGTTTTGAAACGCTGCACACAGCTATGATTTTTTTCGACTATGATTACAACTACAAATAAATGGCTGTTCCCCGGTTGGAAAAATAAAATATACTTCAAAAAAAACCCCAAAACAATCAGAGCTTTGTAGTTGGGATTATAAAAGAGGACGTCATCTTGAAATGTCCACAAAAATGTGTTCAAGTGTTTCCGAGATGTTTGAAGTCGACTTACAGAAATAACTCTTCTTTATCACCTTGTGACTGATGGACTCCCAGCTGTCCAGGCAGAGACACTAATGGACGATAAGAAAGAAACACTGCCCTGCTTTGTGGCATGGTGTTCTTCACCTTCACCAGTCTTTATTGTTCTTTGCAGAGAACAACTCATTCTCTACTGTCCCAACCATGTTCGACATGAGTTCACTTCATTAGTAAATACACCGCAGTTTCTAGTCGATCCTGAAATGAATGAACTGGAGATTAATTGGGCATAACATGATAGACAAGACATAATAGCCCTTTCCACTTGTATAAATAATGTCTAGCTGATTCCATATTAAGATTCCCAAACAGACAAAGCTCAGTCAACAACCTCGATGTCTCTGCAGCGATCAGCCAACAGAAATAAGCCAGACGTCACTAAAACAACAAGCTAACGCGGCCACAGCTGAGAGCTAACATGTCAAAGCAGAAGCCAAACAACGAAAAGCAAAAGCTAAAACACGTCTCACTACAGCAGCAGGTTTCTGCCGTCAGGTCCAAGATGCTGCAGATTCCGGAGCAGCTAATCAACAGGTTAGCATGAAGCTAACAGCTCAGCTAACTGATCCAAATACTGCTAACAGTAACATCTTGCTGGACTTCCCACAGGACGGTCAATCGGATCTGAAATCACCTCAGAAACTCTAAATGTTTCAGTTGAACAAACAATCTGAACTCAAGTCTGTTCTGGAGCTTACGATCACATCACATGATCTTCCTCAGCTCATGGAGTTTACTTCTTGTCCATGTTGGCTCACTCTTGTATTCTCAACTGCTGTTTTCAAGGTCGAGCATGAACATTTAATCTCAACTTTTAAGGAAACCTGGACAAGAAGTGGGTGAAGTGTTCAGAAAAACTGGAAAAATAAACCTTGTCAAACATCTACTGATTAAGATCATGTAATAATATTGAAAGCTCCAAGACAGCTACTAAATAGATCTTAAGTTGAGGTGTTTTGTCAAGAATTAACTTAAATAATATCTCATGTATCCTTGAATAATGTCTCAAAGTTTTCATCATATTTTTTGGCCCAAAAGAAAAGCTGCTCTTTTTATTCTGGCCCACATCTTTTGTTTCTGTACAAACAGGCGTAACAGGATTAAATCCACAACACCTGAGGGCCAAATCTATTCCTGCAACGTGAATCCAATTACGATCTCTCACACGAAACAATGTGACCCAGGTTCTAAAGACGCTTTGGGGGAGCTTAAAGTCCTTTAAGGGGACCATTTCACTGAGGATGGTTCCAGTTTTAAAGTTCCAAAACAAGAAAGCTTCAGAAACATTCAATGTATACAAAAAAGTTCATTTTAAAGTACATAAGACGGTGTCTAAAGCTTCAAAATCCTACATTTTTTTGGAGACATTTGTTGTATACAAGAATGTTTCAGAAATAGTTCTGGAAAGATTCTAATTATTAGTTAAGATAGATTAAGAAACATTCACCGTACACGAGAATGTTCAAGAAGTTTCCAGTTTCAGAAACATTTATTGTACACGAGAAGGTTCAAGAAGTTCTTCTAATGTACAACAAGGTTTCCAAGACAGGGTTAGAGCAACATTCCCAGGTCAGGAAACTCCCCCCGACTATCAGGACATTTCAGAAACAGCCGGACTGCGAGGCAGACCAGGAGAAAACGGGGGGGACAGGGGAAAATACAAAGACCTTCTGGTTGTTTTCTAAGGGTTTAGCTCCTCACCCAGCTTGTCGGAGGAGGTGATAATGTCAGTGGGGACACACGAGTCCAGATCGGCGTCCATGATGCCGAGGGGGTCCAACTGGGCCACATGGTGCCCTCGGATCTACAAGGAGTGACAACAGCACAGAGCCCACCCAGGACAGGAGGAGGAGGGGATGGAGGTGGAGGATAGAGGAGGAGGACAGGACGGAACGAAATGTAGGAGAGGGTGAAGAAAAGGAGGAGGAAATAACGAGGAGGAAACAAGGTGCAACGAAATGACCGAAAGAGAGGTGGGAGGATGGAGAGCCGAGTGGATGAGAAGCAGGACGGAGGGGAAGATTTAGAAAGTAAAAGAGCGGAAAGATATAGAACAGAGGAACGCCGAAATAGAAAAAGGGCAAAAAGATCAACGTCGAAACAGGATTTGACACAAAAACAAGGACAGGAAAGAAGGAAGAGGTTGGCCGACAGAGAGGAAGGAGAGAAGAGAGAGAGAAGAGAGGGAGGGTGGGAGGGAAAAGCAACATTAACACCACAGGAAGCAGTTTGTTTGTTTTTTAGCTCTGGCGTTCTCACCGACGTCCTGGAAGCCGGTATTGACCGGAGCATCATCAAAATTCACACAGCTGATTCCCAGAGGATCCAACTGGGCATTGTGATGCCCCATCACCTGAATATAGACCCAGCACACACACACACGCACGCACACACGCACGCACACACACACACACACCTGGTTATCACAACACAAACAGCACTGACAGGCGTGCCTGATTACTGGAGGTCTTCACAGGTCCACATCACTGAGAGCTGGTCTAACTACCCTTGGGTCTGTTTCGGACAGGGTCTGACTGTGCCCTGGTATTGCCTCTTGGCTTGTGCCAATTGATAATCGGATCAACTATCGCCAGTGAGGAAAATGTATTAATGAATTGTATAAAAATTAATGTTGCTTCAACCCGGCAGGCCCGAAACTGATTAAATATTAAATAAAGTTTCTTCATCTATGTAATTTTTACATTTCTGCTATTACCGTAATGACCAGATGGTATCGGGCCTTTATTTGAGACAGGCTTTCATTTCCAATTCCTCTGTTTGAAGTATATTTGGTCGTATTTTAGTATGAAGCTTTCTTGGTTTCTGCTCAGTTTTATTTGAGAAATAACGGTATTTACATTCACTGAGTCATGATGGGCCACTGTCTCAGTTTTTAGCTCCGCAGCATCCCTGACCTCCTGTTACCTTCATAAAAATGATGCCACAGTGACGTATAAAGACTTTAAATTTGGGAACTAGCCAGAAGCAGAAACTCTGAGTTGAGGTATCAGAATCGTTAGTCTGCTGTGGTAATCCACTAGTAACCCCTACACATGTTTATATTTAGAACTAGAATATAAATAAAATAAGTATTTTCTGAATGTCAGTGTCATTAAACATCTGATAAACATCAGCTTCAGCTGTCACTTCACTCGTCGGTTCAGCAACGGCTGTAAAAAGCTGAAAAGGGATCAACATGAAGCGCAACAAACTCTGCTGCTTGACTTCAGATCAGTTTGATTCATCAGTGGAGACACGTGAGGTAAATGTGATCTGATTCAGTGTTTTCTCCTGATAAAAGCTCCTGTGAGAGAAGCGATATGGTAAAGATCAAATTCTGATAGTAAAATATGAGCCTTCTGTAGATAAACTAATGCTGAGCTGTTTGTTGTGTTGTTTATCTGAGTGGAGGTTTTTGATTAAATCAGATTTCAGATCGGTTTAATCCGACCTGACACCTGAGTACCGTTATCTGCAGATTTAACAGGTGGGATTCAGTCTGTTTCCATAATTTTGGACCCGTGAAGGCCTCCTCTGACTACAGCAGTAATCAGGGTTTCTCAACCTTTTCTAGCCAGACACTCAAACTTTTCATAACACCAACAACCAATGAGGCATCAAGATTTCATTAAATCTGAGAATGGTATATGGTTTACTTAAAAGGAAGCTCCACTTTTATACAGAAATGCAAACAAATTAATTTTGCACAGATGGTTTTCAAACTATTAATCAAACATCAATCATAAATCTATATTAGAAATCTCCCACAACACTTTCTGCTTTCAGGTGGAGAAACTCTGAACTACATCAAACACATCCGAAGACTGTGTTAATAACTTACACACACCAGAATGATGTTTAAGTGTGATATAAATAAAATGATGAAGAAATGATTACACAACAACTTCTAATAATAATAATTAAATTTACTGATCACTTAAAGATCCCACCTTATCAAATAACAGTTAAATGTCATAAAAAGAACAAACAAGCATTTAAAACACAGTTTCACTGATGAGAAAGTATCTGTTGGCTCTACTGAGCTCCATTATCTCGAGGTTCTGGGGAAAAAAGACAAGTTAAATATCACAATACACAGTAGGGAGAAAATAAAACATGTTCTCAGTTTTTATGGATACTTAACCAATAACCAAGAGACTCAATGTTGTAAACAAATCTCCAAAGAGATTATATAGTTACATTTGAGCAAATCAAATTCAATTTAAAATTGTGCAAACTAAAACCTCAATACTGCACAAAGCAGCCACTCCAATGACATTCAGTTTTAGATCAAACTTGCCGAGTGGAGGCTTTTTAAACAGTATACTCTACATCTGTAGTTCCCAACCTTTTGGTCTGTTGGTCTGAAGATTAAACATTTATAATAACAGGAGCTGGTAACAGCTGATTCAGCATACATGGCAACATTATACTTCCTGTTTACATCCCCCAAAGCATTATGAGAACTGCATATTTTTTGGGGGTGATTTTGGTGAACTGACTCTTTGTGACATATTGGAGTCTGAGATTTGGTACCGTGTCACATCAGGGAAACCCTGAACTTCTGGCCTTCATCCTGCAGAGTGTTATCAGTAGTCATACAGACAAGGTGTACGTGGAGGGTATACTCCACCTGTGTGTGTGTGTGTGTGTGTGTGTGTGTGTGTGTGTGTGTGTGTGTGTGTGTGTGTATACGTGTACGTGTACCTGGTAGGCTCTGATGAGGGACTGGACAGCCAGGTGATCCTCCACCAGCTTCTCCACATTGGGCTGAGCTCCAACCAGAGAGGAGAGCTGAGGGGCGGCCGACAGACCCAGAGGAGACTGGTAGGCAGCACCGGGAGGAGCACCGGCGTTAGCGTTCCTGAAAAATACATCCCACGACTGGAGGAGAGGAGGAGGAGGAGGAGGAGGAAAGAAAAAGAGGTGAGAAAAAGATGAGAAAGGTAAAGAGTTGGAAGGAAAGATGGTAAGAGATGAGGGGGGAAAGAGATGGAGGGAGACAAAGGAATTTTTAATAAAATGGCTGAAGAAGAAGAACACTATCATGACATCGTCAAAGTATTTTGTGAATATTTATGATATGATTAAGATAGATTGAGAGATAAATTGGGATATACCGATCCGAGTCCTTTCATACTGGGTATCTGCTGATACTGAGTCAGACCTGACGGTTATTATTCACCTAAATGATGCAGCTGTCCAAAATACAACCTGAACATCAGATCAGAATTAAATTCAAATAAATGTCTGTGCCACAGATGCTCAGTATACAATGTAAACTATATACATGTTGATTAAGTGTATATCTGACACACTTTATTTTTCATCAGCTACTTGATCCAAATGCTGAACTTCCTGATTCAAAACTATGAAGTAGAAAGCTTAAATTATTGATCAGACATGAGAGAAAGTTTAACTGGAGAATGTGACTCAGTGTTTCCCACAGGTTGAGAGTTTAACTGCTGAGTGTGGTGTTTTTATGATCGAGTTAGGAGTTATAAAAGCTAAAAATAAGTTGTTTTCAGGTTTTGGTTTAATTTCTATTCCAACTGCCGATTTGAAGACGAAAACGGGAAAAGCCAGTGCGTTTCATGAAAAAAGGAAAAATAAAATAATGCATTGTATATTTGTTTATCCTGCGATCAAACAAGTTGAACACAGCTTTGACGGAGGGTACACGGACATAGGCTCCACCTGGGCGGGGCCGCCCAAGTACAGCCTACGTATGGGAAACACTGTGACTCCTGAAACTGATGTGAGATCCTCTAGAGAGGAGAGGTCTCGCTCTGTTGCTGTTAAAACACCCTGAACTCGACTGAACATCATCTGTGAGGGAAGAGGCTCCGCTTTTCACCACTCAACACCACTGTACAACCAGACACACCAACCAACAGCCAGGTTTCGTTTTGTTCTGTCAGTTACTCACAGAACTAACAAGAATTAGTAACAGCTGATATGAGCTGCGGCCGGTGAAGGTGACGTCAGCTGAACATGAGAAGCTGCTACCTGAATGTTTCCTACACTGAGCTTTGCTCATCAGAAAGAGAGGAGAGATGGCAGATTCGTGGACATCAGAGTAAGTCTGCCTATTCTGCCAATCCGCCCAAATAATTTGAATTTTCACTCTTGTGTGCAGTGAAATGAGTCCATCTGTTGGACCTTGAGAGCACACAGTGAGCATCATGCCATCTGCAAGATCCTGAAGCCGAGAGCTTCTGAATACAGCACGGTGTTCTGGAGAGGAGTGCAACACCATGAATGAACTCTCCCTGACAGCAGGCTTTTCAGTGTGGCCTTCCTGAAAAACTATAAACTCTTTTGCCTTCAGACATGATCAAACAACACTTTGTATGACTTGTTCTTTTACTGAGTGCCCCCTGAAAGGGAACTCAGTAAAGCCTAAAACCAGAGGAGGGTAACCCATGGAGGGTAATAAGAACTAGCTGCCTGAGAGACCCCAAGGCTGACCTCTCTGTGACGGAGAAAAACAGAAACAAACAGTATATCTGTTGTAGTTAGAGGACAGTGGAACCGGGAAATATATACAGCCTGTTCGACCTCTTCGAGTTCCCAGTCTGTGATTGTGGTGAGTTCATACTGGTAATGAGATGTTTGAGAACAGGGCAGTCAGTGACTCATGAGTTCAGAATGAGCTGTATAACCACAGAGGTTTCCAAACACACTCCACATGTTACTCTCTTACTGCAGTTCCTAAATGTTGTTTTACTTCAGCACATATTCGTCTTTCCCCACTTCACATGAATCCTTTCTGGAAGCTGTAGTATCATGTAAATCCAAAATCAGTATTCTCTGGAAGATTACACAGTATTCATGTCTACATACCACATAACATCAGCACACACAGCAGGGCAACACTGCATGTGGGACCAAGAGTTCAGTTATCACAGTGTCGTTTACATCAATGTCTGTATCCGACTACATCCTCTCATTGACCGACTACAGGACTAAAGCACGAGAGGAACTCGCCTGTTGGTTCATTTTGATTGAAATTTGATTCAAAATGGGGGAAGATCCTCGTGAGCAAAGCCGAGCTGGTCAGATAATCAGGACACCGAAGCGCCTGAGAAGCAGAGTGTGGAAGCATTTTGGTTCTAAATGACAAACAGACTGTTTGTGAGTTTGTAAAAAGAGGCTTTCTGACTCTACAACCACATCTGAGGACTCAGCTGCTGCAACACAAGTGAGGCAGCGGAGGACCAGAAACGCAGAGCAACGTCATCCGTACGACCTCGTCTGACTGCAGACCACACTCATCCTCAGGACCCAGAGGACAAGACAAGTCAGAACTTTATTTATCCTGAGGGAAATTGTTGAAAGAAGCTCATAAAAAGGCCGATAAGACAGCAGGATTTATATGATGGAGATGCAGCCACTGACATTGTTTCAGGAGAAGGTTTTCAGGATCATGACAGACCTGAAGCCACCATATAAGACTCACAGTAGCACCTCAATCTGCAGACAGAGTGCAGCTGTGTGATGATTTAAAACGCTGGCAGATTAATGGTCCGACAGGATATCCACGATAAAACTGAGCTGCGACCTTGAAGCAAACGATGCCAGCTGACTCACCTTGGATGTCACATTAAATCCTTGATAACTGAATCATTTCATCTCTATCAGAGTATAACCCCTCACAGACACAACCCTGACCCCAGGGTCGTCTCAAACGCGAGTACTGTCTAATGGCATTTTTCCTGATGTAACCATTAAATTACACTCTGTAAGTACATGTCTACAGGTCTCCAGGGAAACTCCCTTCTCTTTGTTCTGGTGAACATTAGGAATGAAACTGTGGGACAAGTCAAACTAGTTTAACACAAATCCACCAAAAACACAGTCAAGAGAAGCTCACTGCCTCCATGACAAGATGCAAACTGCCAAAGGATTAACTCTGCAACTTTCAAGGACTCAGCAACAAACTCTGAGACTCAAACGTTTCCAAGGAGACGGTGCAGAAATGATCTCTCAGCTGACACATAAAGAGTCACATGTTGATTAATAAAATACAAAAACTGCTTGTTATGTCTGGCAGTCCTTCCTACACCACAAAAAAACAACTTATTTTTAGCTTATTAATTGTTTTCTTTTTGCATTTTCCATTCCTTCCAAGTTACCTCGGTTATAACGCTAATTAAACCGAACCTCTCGGGCTTAAATCTCATGGAATTCAGTCAGTAAACATGAGCCATCGCTGTGAGTCAGAAAAGTCACAATCAGAGCCAAGAAAAGAAACTTTTATATTTTAGTAGAAGTTCTGCTTCATGTTAAATATTTTATCACTCTTTTAACCAACTGCAAACGTAGTTATATTAGGCTATTGGGCTTGTACTGGTTGTTTGACAACATTCAAGCTCTGAATTGATGCTTTCATGTTTACTGGGAAAACTCAACTGCATCTTTTGACAGCATTTGTTTCAGAATATTTACTCTGAAAAAGAAGATCCAGAGGAGACACCTCATTATTATTTAAATTGATTTTATTTTAAATTGAGTAATTCTGATAATTCTTTATTGTAGACAAAATGACTCTGTGAAGGGGGTGTGTTCAAGTTGAAACTGAGTGTTCAGATTAGATTTGTTGTCACTGCGCACAATAAGCACCAGTTCAATGAAGTACAGTTTAGCATCCAACCAGCAAAGTAAAGTTGTTCTTTGAACAAGAAAAAAAAAAGGCAGTGAGGGGACGCAGAAAATGAGCAAAGATGAACCAAAGAGACCCTGGTCCTTTATTTTTGACCCTTGCTGGACAGTACTGTTGATCTGTCCACATCTGTGCCAAAACTAAAAAAAGACGTCCAAACTAAGAACCAATCTGGGCGGCTAAGACGCTGATTAAGAGCTGATCAAGATAAACCCTGGATGTGGAAACTCTGAAGCTAGATGAGTTTTTACATCCATAATCAGGTTTACTTAGATCAGACGTAGATGTACCTTCATTATCCAAACTGAGAAAACGATCCAACATACTGACTGATGCTGCACAAGTGTTGATTAAAACATATCGAAGTTCATTTCTGTCCTTAACCAACATGAGAACAACCGACTTTGATTTCCTCCATTCAAACTTGGACCAACTCTAATTTTGTTATAAAATATTCTAAATTCGATGTCTCACTGCCTTTTTCAGCGAATGACACCAAGACATTGATGATTTATTATTATTTATACTGATGACGTTTTATGTGTGGCATTATGTTTCATGTATCTTATGTTTAAGTCTGTTTGTTTTATGTTTCACTTCACTGCAAGACAAATTTACCCTCAGGGAATATAAAGTTAGAGACATCTGAGCGAGTTCCATTCACCGTCGTAAGATGTGAAAGATCCAGAGAGCGTGTTCCTGAGCTGAAAGACGAACCTCCATAGTGACTTGTAGTTTTGTCTTTATTTAAACATTATCTGGGAATTATTTGGGAACTCGATGTGGGCTTGAACCAGAACCAGGCAGAAAGAGGACAAATGGAAAAACAACAAAACCACAACGCACCAACAAAGTGGAGGGCGGACAGGCAGACAGACTCTGCTGTACAATTTCGACAGACAGGAAGTGACTAACAGGAAGTGACTTAGTCACACTGCTCTGTTTGACCTTCTCTAACTCATGTCCTCCCTGCTTGACATTGAA
>NTHP01001068.1:4234-16796 GCA_003416845.1 Oplegnathus fasciatus | reverse complement strand
GAAAAATGACTTAAAGGTATAACCAGCAGGATTTGTCGGTTGGTTTGTAAACACAACATTCAAAGTTGGCTCCTCCTCCAGGCTCAACCACTTCTGGTGGCGTCACATGTTTACGATCTGGCACCAGGGGCACGTTCAGCCCGACAAAATGTAGCAAAACGTTTATTTAAATAAACGGTGGTGTGTTGAACACCCTGTTGTGTTACGCAAGTGTTGCAACTATGGCAGCTGAGAAGGCCATTCTTTGTGTGAAGGATAGACTTCTCACCTTCGGGACTGTGTTACGATCTATATGAGCTCATTATTTTGAGTATTAGGCTTATCATTGTTAATGATCACTAATATGGCGGGGTTTATATACACGATGCTTATTTTTGGATGAGTCTATACATTGTTTTTTACTCATACTTTACTTTTTTTAAACGATTATATAAATAGTTTCCAATTAATTTTCTGTCAATCGACTGATTGATTAACGGACTAATGGTTTCAGCTGTACTTGTATAACTGTTGGGTTGTTTAATTTATAACAAAACATCTGATTTTATAAACTCTTCATATGTTTTGTGTGTAAAAATCTTAAGTTGTAAAGTAACTAAAGCTGTCAGATAAATGTGGTGGAGCAGAAGTAGAAAGTGGCATGAAAAGAAAAGACTCAGTTAGTACAAGTACCTGAAATTTGTACTACTACTTTGAACATAAAAATCAATCAGCCTGAAGAGGTTTGCACGTGACACAGCAACATTTAATCTTGAAATAAAAACTCGGTTGAAAGTTTACCACAGATAACAGGTTTACATTTGCAAAAAAAGAAAACAAAATCCTATAAAATCATTTATTATAATAGAAAAAGGTGATGAGATTCTCTGCGTTGTCATGGTGATATCTGTTCACAGGGAGATCAGGTGACACCTGTCAACCTATCATACTGTCCCCCTTTACCTGCTGTGATACAACTCACACATACAGTATACACAGGTTTAGCATAAATATAACTGCACTCAGGCTCATTGGAGATCTGTGCCCCGAGTTTTACCTCTCAGGCTGCCTCCACACCCCAGACCCTTGTAGTCACGTTTCAAGAAGTTACTTAAGTTAGTGACCAGTAAGTATTACTGGAAGTGTGCTGCTCTTCCTAGGTTGGGAGGCATCTCTGCCTGAAAGACCAAACTCAGGGCCAGAAAACCACAACCACATTTTCTTCAGAGCAGACTGACTCATCAGACGATCTGTGGACTTCTGTTGTTACACAGACTCATCATCCATATCAAAACTACCGGCTGGATTCTGATGAGACATTCAGATCAGAATCTGAAGTTTAACTGATCAGTCTGGTGTTATTTTATATATATTTTTAAACAAATCTCATGTTCAGATCCAAACCAACATGTTAGTCCGTCTCTCAGTACTTTCTGACTTCCTGTCTGTGGCTCTCAGCTCCAAGCCCATTGGTTCCTCCTGAAGACGTAGATCTTTAAAAACACCTCACAAATATCTAGTTTCCAGCTAGCTGGCCTGGGGGGCCCAGGCTGGATAGGTCTGCCCCTTTCATAAACTGTGAATAAACATATATAATTTTCATACGTGCATATTTGAATCTACATAAAACCTGAATACAAAGGTGCAGCAGAGCTTTGATGACACGATGACGCTGGTTCATATCTGGTCAAATATTCCTGTTCTCATACTGTGACCCTCTTATAACGTAAATAAATATGAAGTGAATAAAGTAATAAAGAAGCTGTGAACACTAAAAGGACAGCTTGTTTTATGTCTGTGTTGTTGCTGTATGTGATGTTCTGAGGTTTTTGTTTTACTTGAGCTCACTAAAGGAAAAGATAACGATGAATCACTTTAAGTCATTTTTACAGTAAAGCAGAACTGCCAACAATTCTCTGGTTCCAGCTTCTCCAGTGTGAAGATTTGCTGTTTTTCTCTGTTTTATACGACAGCCAATCAAACAAAACATTTGATGGTATCACCATGACTCTGGGAAAATGTGATGGACATTTTTCAATATTATCTGACATTTTATAGACAAAACAATTAATTTCTAAATAAAGAAAAATAATCTACAGGACAATAATCATTACTTGCAGGTCCCCATTTGTTGGGGACTAATTTCTGTGGCGGATGAATCCACATTTGGTGCTGTAGTGAGTATTTGGGGCAGCAGGACGGTGTATGTGGGACTGAGTCAAAATAAACTACGGTGTGTGTTCATGGTGATGAAGGAACATGTCACCCAGTGCAACAGTGTGGCTCATTGAGGTGTTTTAATAGTTTTTGGACAACAATGGAGCTCTATGGCACAGAGGAAGGAGAGACATCAGGCTGTGATACACACACAAGACTTGTTAGTAGATACATTCACTGCTGGTTTGATCTGAACATGAGATTTGCTGATTTTAAGAAAAATGTGGAATATCACCAGAGTTATTCAACCTTTAAAGTCAGCAGCAGCAGTTCACTGACTGTAATTTGATGCTGTTGTGAGCTTCACGCTCCAGCTGCTCTCACGTCTCTAAATAACCTCAGTCTGAACAACCTGTTCTCCAGAGTTTTCTCTTTTCTTGGGAATATAATTCTGGGGGGAAACACTGATTACACTTAAATGTTTTTGGCATGAAAACGATTACATGGCACAAAATTAGCCCTATGAGTTACTTATTTTAATCTTCAGTCGAGTCCTCGTGTTCACAGCGATTTCTGTGCAAAAAACACTCAAGACAGCAAATTAAAAATATACTAAAGCAGATAAAAGTATCAACATGATGTTCTCCTCACACAGTGCATCCAGGTTCGTTAACTGTAGTGTGCCGCTAACAATGCTAACAGTCAGTCAACAGCAGATGAAGCCAGTCAGACAGAAACAGAGACATTTGGTTTACTGGAGGTGTAAAAATCCCTGGTTTGAATGAAACCTCTGAGTCTGGGGGGCCGGCAGGGACCCCCCTCCGGCGTTGAGTGACTTTGATGCTGGCCGCCGAGCGTTCACACAACAAGAGAGAAACTAAAACGTCCTGAATGTTTTTAAATCAGTCTGCAGAGTCTGATTATGTTTCGTTCAGTTTCTCACATTCAGGTGACATTGGTGTTAAAGACGACAGGAAGTCTGGACGCTTTCAGGACTTTAACGCAGGTGTTCCCGAGGTGAGCTGTGAGTTTAACGGATAATTTCCACCTTTAGAAACTTCAACACTGTCACTCTTCAATCTGTGATCTTCAGGAGATTTAAGGGAACACGAACTGTTGTAATGTGACTAACCTTCACCCAGCATGTCCACACTGAATTTGAAAATGCTGTTTATGTGTGAGAACAACAATGAAACGCACGTTCAAACTGGTGTTTTCAGGTCTTTTTGTTAAAATCTTTGTCCACACTAAAACGCCCAAACAACAGGAAAACTGCTAAATCTCCTCTATTGCCCTGGTAGCTAATGAACCACAACATGGTAACGTGGACCTACTTTTAATGGTTGCCTACATTTCCCAGAAGGCTTCTTAACAACCTCTAAAGAAGTTTTGCATCACTGACACATTTCTGACTGATCAGACCGGAGCTGCTGGAAACATCTTGACTAGTTTTCCACAGGAGACACTGAACATCACAGATATCAGATTTAACAGTGTTGAAGTGTTTCAGGGGAGATTTCTTTGTGATCAAACTAAACGAGGTGATTGCACATGGCCTGCAGAAACGTCAGCCAGCACAGCCACGAGCATCGACGTACCGCACAGATCCAGATCCAGAGGAGAGGAACTAAAACCCAGAGGAGCGCTGCACTCACACGGTGTTGCATAATGTGATTTTACAATTCTGGAGAGAGAGAGAGCGCGCCGGGCGAACCGGGTGGTGGAGACCAAGCGCACCCGCACAGCAGCAGGGGTGCGTTACATTCCTATGACAGTGCTGAGCAGAGGGGAAGTGCCATCAGACGGCACCAGTGCTTTCATTCAGAGACAGAAAGACAGACAGAAAGAAACAAGTGTCCAGGTGCAAGCTCCGCCTCCAGTGACAGCGTCTTCAAACCAGCCAATCAGAGTGAAGCACCTCTCAGTACCTGTAATTCACCATTAGCTCCAGTTTTAACATGATATCATGTCAAACACCTTTTGTCCTCAGTTTCAAGTGAAAACTATTAAACATTAAAATTTTGCGTCCGCCGCCCCTCCCTCGTTCACTCCTCCGAACATGACGGACGCTCAGTCGTTCACTCAGTAATGAGCAGTAAAGTGAGATTTCAGACGCTTACTAATCATCATCACGTTAGAGTAGAGTCGCACAATGGTAATTCACTCATCTGTAAAATGGGGAGCACTGCATTGTGGGACTGTTTGTTCCGTGGTGGGATGTTTGAGGCTCTATATATCAATCAATCGATCAGTATATATCAATATAGTGGTTACATTTACACACACAGTAAATATAGTGCGCTGTGTAGTAAATAGGGAGCGATTTCACACTCGGCCGTGGAGGAAATGCTAGTTAGCTTGCTGCTAGACAGAAAAATAAATGTTCATCAGTTAAAAAAGAGAAATGTGTCGACTTCTGTCTGAAATCAATTTGTTTAAGAAAGTACTTTAAATGAGTAAATCTGGGACAGTTATCGTTGTAAACTGTTTATGTGCCATTCAAAAACGCAAAGCTTTACGTAGCAACAGTAGCTAAAAGGTGAATGATCGAATCACAGTTATGTGACGAAAATTACACTAATTTCTTGTTAACTGCCAAAATAGTGATGTAACAGTACTTTATAGTGAATACTTTATAGTGCCAGTGTGTAGAATGATTCTGATAACTAAACTGAACCTTTAAGTTTGCTCTTAACAAGCAAATGTTTGTTAGCAAGCTGGCTAGCTAACTATAAACACTGTGTTAGCATGCAGGCTGAAATCTGGAACATCAACTTGTCAGCTAGCAAAGCTAACTCACTAATTTTACTGTTAGCATTAGCTCATGAACTTGTAAGCTTGCTAGCGCTGGTAGCTAATAAACATTAGTTACAAACTGGCTAGCTAAATATGTAGTAAATATATTGTAATGCTAGCAGTAGCATGAAATTTGAGACACACTGTTGCTAAGTAGCATTAGCTCATAACCTTGTAAGCCTGCTAGCTATGTTAGCCAGCAGTTAGTTAGCCAGCCAGCTCTAATTACTAATTAATAACGTTATTAGTAGGAAACATCAGGGAGTGAACTATAAAGAGTATAAAATAATGATGAGTCATGAATACATAACGTTAAGTGTCTCTGTGGTGACTCAGCAGGTCAACTGTTTAACTGGTAATAAGGCTAATTAGCATTAGCTATGACCTTGTTAACCTGCTTAGCTTAGCTATCATTAGCTAACAAACTGATTATCTAACTACATAGTGGATATTCTGTAATGCTAGCAGCAGTATGAAATTACACTGCAGCTAACTAGCATTAGCTATGACCCCTGTTAGCTAGCAAATGTTAGTTAGCCAGCATGCTAAATAACCAACATGATATTATTAGTAACGGAGGTCAGGGGCGTAAATTAAAACAGCTTTTTACAGCAGACACGTGTGATGGTGGTGATGACGACATATTTGGTCGGGTTATAACACGTTTATTTAGTATTTGGCTTGTTGGCTGCTCTAAAATATGATTGGCTGGTTTGGTGACGGAGCAGGTCATGTGTCACCTGATGGAAACAAAGGAAGAAAGAAAGAAAGGAGGACCGTAGAGAACAGGAGCTGCTTCAGTTCAGTCCCGGTGCGTTCCTGTTTGTTCTGGTAAATTCCCAGTCCAGTCTGACTGGGTCCAGTTTCCTGGTGGAGCGGTCCAGTTCATAGTCCGGCCCCGGCAGACTTCAGGGCCAACTGTCTGCCATCTTCCTGGCTGTTGCTAGGTAACCAGCACTGAGTGGGTGGGGACTGCGTTGAAGAGGAAGAAGAGGAAAAGAAGAAGAAGAAGAGGAGGAGGGGTGTCATCCAGGTGTGGTGGGCAGAGCCCCCTCATTGGTTAAACAGGAGGAGCGGGGGCGGGTCTTAGAGGCACCAGAGGCTGGGATGCAGCAGAAGGTTTCGGTTTCCTGAGAGAGAAATAAAAAAAAAGTCAACAACTTTAACTGCTGAACCACGAAGTCTTCATCAGCAGAGGTTTTTTGCTCAGTTGTCATAGAGACAGCTCAGGTGTCGTCACATCACATGACTCCTGAACAAGACTGTGAGATGCAGGTGAAATATCCAGAGAAAGCTACAGTAGTAAGAGAACCACGTGTTTCCAGAAGCTGTGGTGTGATTGATCTTACAGAGGAGGAGGAGGAGGCCTCAGAGCGTAGGATGGAGCTGTCCTGCTGGTCTCCACCACCTGATCACACACACAGAAAACATTTGATCAGTTTAAATTTGCATTTTATTCATTCACTTTAACTGTATACATATACTTTGAATTTTATCATGTTTTTTGGCCCGAAAACAGACAAACTGAAAGACATTTAGTCTAAAAATGTCTGGAACACCCTTCAAAACCCACCATGTCTAATTTATGTGTAATAGAGCTCCTCCTCAGGTGGTTAAAACCTCCACATTCACAGAAACAGTAAACAGTGCTGATGACATCTTCATGTCCACAGAGAGACTCATGATTTATTCTCTCTCAGTATTTTGGGGCCTTTCTTTTGATAATGGATAGTAGAGAGAGGGGCTGGACCAGAACCAGGGATGAAACCCTTCAAAACAGGGACCCAGAGTGAAAGTGAGCGCAGTGCTGGAAAGAAACTAAGTACATTTACTCAAGTACAATTTTGAGGTACTTGTACTTTACTTGAGTATTTACATTTTCTGCTACTTTCTACTTCTACTCCTCTACATTTCTTTAATAACTTTGGTTACTTTGCAGATTCAGATTAATGAAACAATATATAATCATCTAATAAATTATGATGTATTATCATGGATTAAGATGAAACTTTATTGATCCCCTGGGAAAATTCACAATCTACCAGCAGTACATAAAGTGATTAAAATGAGCTGCACCTTCACCTGCTGCAACATTAAAGTGATGAACACATTAATGACCAATAATTATTATCCAATAATATCATATATATTATTCTGAAATGGGCCATTCTGCATAATAAGTGCTTTGATACTTTAAGTATATTTCTGTGCTAATACCTGTGACTTTTACTTGCAGGAGTATTTCTACACTGTGGTATTGCTACTTTTACTGAAGTAGAAAAAAGTACTTCCTCCACAGCTGAGAAGGTGAGTGTTTTAAAAACCTTCAAACAGACAACATGTGAAAAAACTGTCACAACAAAGAACATTGACTAAAAGCAGCAGCAGAGAGAGGAGAGTTCAGCTACAGCAGTAGTATTACAATAGTAGTATTACAGCAGTAGTATTACAGCAGTAGTATTACAGTAGTAGTATTACAGTAGCAGTATTACAGTGTGAGTAGTGAGGAGAGTATTTTACCTCCTGTGGTGGCAGTAGCTGAGCGTGGTGCTTCACATGGAGAGAGAGCAGAGGATGTTAGGACTCATTCATTTTAATTAGTTCTGTCAGTAACACACACACACACACACACACACACACACACACACGCCTGTTAGTGAACTAACGAACTAACTGACGTGTTAATCGATCACCAATCAACTGAACAGCAACTTAATTGCCTGATGAGTCAATTAAATGACCGTCAATTAAGACAGATATGTAGTAATCTATTAACTGTCTTAGATTAATTGAATCATTTATTGATTGGTGAATTCATTAACCAGCTAGAATTCATATTAAGTCAGCTGATTAGTTCAATAGACTCTAATTTAATTGTGTGAGTGGACCAGCCTGTGAACTAATAAGACTTAATATATAAATAAAACACTAAGAGAAGACAAACTAATTATTAGTCTAAAGATGAACTCATTAAATAACTTGTACAGGATGAAGGTGTGGTCGTCATAGCAACACAGTGGACTGAGATCTAACATACTGATCTAAACCTGAGGCTTACCGGGAGCACAGTGACATCATCATCATCATCATCATCATCATCACCGGCCTCCTGATCAGAGTCACAGGCAGTTCATTAACATTAATGTTTATTATATTTAACTGTCTGCATGGTGCCTACTGCTCCATCAGTAGACAAGCTGAAGGAACTACACTAATTAATGAGGTGTTGCTATGGAGGTGAGCAGAAAACACATTTAAAAAAGTTCCACAGTGTAGAGTTTCATAAGTGAGATGGTAAAGTAATTTCTAAAACTACATAACGAGAAAGAAAAGAACATCGTGTTTTGTTGCATTTCAGACTCTTTTGGAGGAAGATTTCATCACATCATGAAACACACGATCACGAGAGGACTGCAGGAAGTTCCAGAGAAGAAGACTTGATGAGAAAAATTATTGTTTTAGTTGTTTGTTTCAGCAGTGACACACAGTCCGGTCCGGAGGCGTTAAACTCACCCCGTCTCTGACGATGCTGTTGGCGTTGCCCTGGGCAACAGATGGAGGCTGCGCTCTGGGAGGCGGTCCTCTGCTGGGATTGGCTGAAGCTGCGCCATCAGCCCTGAGGACAGGAAGTGACAACAGCTCAGTGAGTGGAGTCACAAGGTTTTCACAGCACTGACAGGAGGAGGAAGTTACGATGGCAGCAATTCTCCAGCAGAACGAAGGGAAAGTTAGTTTTGTGTCTGAATTATTTATTTTAAGTAACTTTCCTCTCTGATTTCACCAGGACTCCAGCAAAAGTCTCAAGCCTGGAAGAAAATGTCAGCGAGGACGAAGAGAGCAGGTTAGAAAATGAATATTGTGTGTTAGCTGCAGTTAGCTGCTGCTCTTTATTCTCCACACTAACTCACACTAACGGTCGCTCTCGCAGACAGACGGACCAAACAACAAGCCCACATGATTTTTTGTCGCGGGGATGACGTGAAACAAAGGCCTCCGTCTGGGTCTGCCACCATGATGCCTCAGATATTAAATTATATAAATGTAGATTTAAATAGTTTATATAGATTAGTGTATGAACAGCAGAAGGGGCTGTAGGCTGTAAGTAACTATTTTAAATGAATTCAAATCTCTTTTCTGTTTGTGGTGCTTCAGTTTTTTAAATCAGAGTCTCCACATCTCTCCGTAAAGAAGAAACAGACGCTCAACTTCATACAGCTTTACGTGTTTTAGGTCATTAACTACAAATCCTATTTACTCCACATTCCTGGTGTCAGAAACCGTCTTGGATTGATTTCAATCTAGTTTTTAGATCCTGTTTCCTTTAATTTTCTTTTTGGATTTCCTTTCTTCAAGGCAGCCATTGTCGTCAGACTGTCATTGAACACAGCACAGAAGACAGTTTTTAGAGCTGCTGTCAGAGTGTCCTTGAACGCAGCACAGAGGACAGCTGTAGAGCTGCTGCCTGTCAGTCTGAACTGATTATTAATAGAAAGAACAGCCGAGTCGTCCTCGGCCGTCAGCTGCTGCCGACTGTAAACTCTGCTGAAACCTTCAGGATGTGGAGGCATGACGACAGGAAGTGATGTCAGCCGACACCTGTGTCTGGAGTCTGTTATACAACAGTTTGGAAAATTGATCTTCATTCACAAATAAATGTAATAAAGTAAGCTAAACTGGTGATTTCTCACTCCCATGAACAGATCTTTACTCTTCCAGATAAACTGATAAATCATCGTTTCCTCCACACAGATTTCCACATCAATATTTTTGTTCTGCCGTACGACCGCGCTCTGTACAGTACAGTACAGTTTTGAGATATTCTGAGAATATTATAATCTAATAAACCTTCTGTGGCGGTTTGTCAGGACTTCCTGTGTGTGTGTTGTTATAGATGTGTGTATGTACAGATTCGGACTCACTGGTATCCCTGCGACCTCTTCCTGCGGCTCAGCCCGAGTCGTCGCAGCAGCTCATTCCTGCGCAGGAAAACAAACGCACCCAGAGCGAGCAGAGGAAGAATGAAGAAGAAGAAGACCAACAGACCGTCTCTGAGAGACGTGTCTTTATCTGAGGGGGACAGACAGACAGTTCATATTACAACTAATGTCTACTGGACTGGATTAGTAGTGCTTTTAATGTGAAACTCGTGCAGGAAGTGCTGAGTTTCACTGACAGTAACTTTACAGCGATCATAAATACAGCAAAGAAGAAGCTGGAAATAATTAGTGGGTGAGAACAGTAAAGTTGTTAACCAGAGAAATGGACATTATATTATTATATTATGATATGAATTTATCAAACACAAACAGATAGACAGGATCAGATCAGATTATTTTCTAGAAACTACAACAGAAAATACTTGTGTGTTTAATGCTGAAAAATCTGCAGTTGAAACTTTTAAAATAGTTGAAATACTAAAAGAAGTTGTAATTAAAGTTGAAATAAAAGTGCTGAAAGGAGTTGAAGTGGCAGTTAAAATGGAAGTATTGAAAAAGTTGAAAATGAATTTGAAGTTGAAGCACTGAAAGTAGCTGAAGTTGTGGAAGTGACATTTAGCTGGAAATATCAGTTGAAGTGAAAGTCCTGAAAGGGATTAGCTTCAAGTGTATCAACCGAAAGACGATGTCAGTTGAAGTGTTGAAAGCAGTTGAGTAAGTGGAGGATTTAGAACAAGAAGTTAGAATGAATGAGCATTAATAAGTTAGCATTCATATATTTGATCAATATTCCAATAATCAGGTTTAAAGGTGAAGGTACCGTTCCACGTGGGGCCGCTGTCCACGCTGCCGCCGTAACCTTTGACCTCACAGAAAGGTGCAGCCCAGCCGTCGTCACAGTGACAGTTCTTGTTACTGTTACACACCTGACAGACAGACAGACAGGTCAGTGTGTGCTGATCTGATACACCTGACAGACAGGTAGACAGACAGACAGACAGACGTGTCTCACCCCGTGTCCGTGACATTTCTTCTTCACGTCACAGTCGTAGTTCAGGACGTCAGCGCTGCGACACTCAAAGTTCATGCAGATCTGAACACCACAGAAGAAGAAACAACCATCAACATCTCCTCTCCTCCCCTCTCCCCTCCTCGCCTCCTCCTCCCCTTCTCCCCTCTCCCCTCCTCCCTCCTCTCCTCCTCACCTTGTTGTCTCCACACTTGGTCCCTTCATTCACCATTCCTGGATCGGGGACGTCTGATCCCAACATGAAATCGACTCCGTAACATTTGGCTCCGGCGATCGGCGTGCTGATGATCGACGGTTCGATGCCGAACACGGTCACCGCCTGAACGTTAGAGCACTGCAGCTTCCCACACTGAGCGTTTCTATGGAGACGGAGAGAGTTTCAGTAGAGTTCAGCTCTGGAGTTCAAACTCTGGAGAACAGACAGCGATCAGTTTATAATCAGAACAGCAGCTCGGCTCTGATGATCACACCTCAGCACACCTTTACCTGTACCTGGCTGTGACGCAATCATCTCAACACCTCCGAAAACACCGGAGCAAATTCTCAAACAGACATTAGAAACTTTCTCGCCTGGAAAATGATCAAAACTTCATAAAGTCGCTTAATAACAGCTCAAGTACAGACACAGACGGACAAAAGGCCTGTGGAGACGTGTCACTGTGTGTGTGTGTGTGTGTGTGAGTGTGTGTGTTACCTGCTCTCACACTTCTTGTAGCCGTAGTTGTGGTAGCCACAGTTGCCGAAGCGATCTCCTTTACTGTTGACGTCTTTAAAACAGATTTCAGGAGCCGCCTTCGCCTCTGAGGAAGAGGAGGAGGAGACATGAGGAAGAGCATGAAGTGATTCTGGTGACAGATATATAAGTTTACTGCCAATGTGACTTTATCATGTTACTGATTTTACTTCAGTGACACAATAAAACAAAATATCTGTTCAATAGCTGCAAATATAATAAACACAACAAAAACTACATATTATTTCAATAAATACTACAGTTCTGTAACTAATGATTAGTTTCATTATCAATTCATGCAGATAATACTATGACTGGGCATCATTTGAACATATTTTGATACTAATAGAATACCTGAGTCTCAGTACTGATATCAAAGCAAAAGAAAAGAAATTAAAAAATTGTTTTTCAACAAAAAAACCATTTTCACGTAAAGAAGCAGTTAGTTAGTTATCGGATGTTAAATGTTGTCTAAACACAAGAGCTTCGTCTAAATAAGATTCTTCAGACAGTTTATTTATGATTTAAATCCGGAACTATCTGATCAAAGATTATAAATGTGACATCGGATCAATTAAAGCACTGAACAGCTGTTTTTACAGTAAATGATAGAAGGTGTTCAACATGCAACATCACACTCAGACATCCAGAGATTTTAGCCTCCATCCTTCACAGTTAGTTTCCAGTAGAACCAGTAAGAAGAACGTACTGGGGCCAAATATGGCCTGACACTGTCCGTCGTAGTGCTGACACTTCCCGTTGTAACAGTAGGCCTGCTGGTTCCTGCAGGGCTGCCCGTTCTGAAACACACGAAGAAGAGTTCAATAACAGGAAATAAAGTTCAGACTGCCTGACCCCCTGAGCTGCCCCCTGAGCTGCCCCCTGAGCTGCCCTCTGAACTGCCCCCTGAACTGCCCCCTGATTTACCCC